>JASDQU010011626.1:15716-28760 GCA_032191745.1 Picea mariana | reverse complement strand
AACGGCTTCAAGACCATACACCAACTTAAAAGGGGTTTTCATTATTAGCTTCTTGCAAGTGGTTCTATAGGCCCATAGTACTGCTGGTACTCTTAAATCTCAGTCATCCCTGTTCACACTGCAAATCTTCGTCAACGTTGTTTCCAATATCTTGTTGAATGCTTCCACTATCCCATTTGCTTGTGGATGGTAAGGAATGCTCTTCTGATAGTGGACTGCAAATTCCTCAGTCAGGGATTCAATTATTTTATTTATGAAATGTGTGTCTTGATCACTCATAACGGTCTTTGGGAATCCAAACCTGGTTATGATGTCATCAAATATGAAGCGGGCAGATGTAGTTGCACTACATTCCTTAACTTCTCTTGCTTCGACCCATCTAGTCAAGTACTCTATTGCAGTAATTATGTACCATTCTCCTGTGTGCTTTCCTGGTGGGNCTATGTAAGGTAGGCCACCAAAGGCTAGCTCTAAGAACCTTTTGCGTAGTTTATTTCCTTGCCTAATGTCCTCCTACGATTCCTTCATAAGATTCTGCGAGGATCAATGGTCACTCTGCCTCCATAACACACCTTCTCAATATCTCATCAAGTCCCATGTTGTATAGTTGTCCAACTATAAGTGAAAATTCTGCAACGCTCACTACTAGTTGTTTCTTCTGTGCAATTTTATAATCACTAGGTACCATTCCTGTTGATAGGAACTGGACTATTTTTGTGAAGTGGTCATCAATCTTTGTAATGGCCAATAACTATGCATCTAGCAATGCATCCTCCAAACTGGTCAGCTCTTCTCCATGTTCCATCCTTGACAAGTGGTCATCACCTTTGTTCATTCTTCCCGGCTTTACAATGACCTCAAAGTCATATTCCTGAAATAGAAAAATCCATCTTCATATTCTTCCCCCCAACATTGTCTTTTTGACTAGGTATTTTAGCGCAGAGTGGTGAGTAAACATTTTAAAGTGTCCTCCCAATAAGTAGTGGTGAAATTTCTGCAACGCATACACCATGGCTATCCCTTCTCGCTCAGTAGTGGTGTAACTGATCTCAGCAGTTGATAGCTTCCTATTGGAAAAGGATAACGGATGGTAAATATCTCCTTCCCCATGTTGTGATAACACTTCTCCTAAGGCAATAGAATACACATCGACATGCACATGAAACTCCTTTCTCCAATCTAGGAAGACCAGAATAGGCGTAGTAACCATTTTCTGTTTCAATGTGTCGAAGCTCTGCTAGAATTCTTCTGTCCGACTAAACTTATAGTATTTCTTCAAAATATTATCCATGGGTGTTGTAATCTGGGCATATCCTTTATGAAATTCCTATAATATCTGGTATGTCCCAGTGTAGTGTGCAACTATTTGACTGAAGTAGGAGGGGGTAGATCAACTATAATGGAAATTTTAAATGGATCTACCAACAATCCCTGCTTGCATACAATATGACCTAACTACACTCCAAATGGTGAGAAGAAGATGCATTTCTTTAGATTCAAGGCAATTTGAAAATGCCTACATTTATCCAACATTATCCTTAGACACTCAATATGATTTTTCAATAAACTAAAATCAGTCCAATCATCAAAATATACTTCTAGAAATTTATGTAGGAATTCTTTGAATGCTTCTACCACCACCCTGGAAAACATGGCTGGGGCATTCTTTAATCCAAACATAATCACTGTATACTGGTAGGATCCCCATTCTGTTACAAATGTGGTCTTATGGTGATCTTCCTTGGCAATCCGGATCTGATGGTATCCTGAAAATCCATCTATAAAAGAGTATACCTCCTGGCCTCCCACATTATCTAATACTTCTTCAGTGAATGGTGTAGGGAAGGGGTCATGCGAAAAGGCATCATTCAACTTCCTGAGATCTACAAAGATACTGATCTCTCCTATATTCTTGTCTTGGACTACCATAGGGCTTATCCACTCTGATTCTTCCACGGGTTTTATGATCCCTGCTTCCAGCATTTAGTCGAGCTCAATATTTACCTTCTCCTTATATTTAGGGTTCAATATGTAAGGTCTCTGTTTGACTTGTCTTGCATCTAGCTTCAAAGGGATAATCATCTCTCCCATAGGACCTTTAATTCTCTTCATATCCATGAACTTGGTTGGAAACAAGTCCTGATATTCATGCAGTAATTCTATAATATTGTCAATAGTGGCATCATCCCAATAATCTCCAACATTTGCAAGTTTTGGTGCCTGTTATGTTCCAATATTTATCTTCTTAATATTTATTGGTTGTCCAATGAATGGTAAATCAACTCCTGGTCCTTCCACATCTCTTTGGTCTTCTGTTTCTATGATTGTGACCATCCTAGGATCATCTTCTTCATCAACATTGATGTTGTAACAACCTTGCAATTTTTGAAGGGGTGCAGTCCATTAGTCCTCTTCTTGTTCTAAAGGGATGCTAGAGGCCTCCTCAAATACTTAATGTCTTACAATATGTAATGCTTGATCTACTGAAGGATATTGACTTTCAAATAATAAGCTAGTTACAAAATTCTGAGTCATACCATCCCAATCTGTAGTGATGAGGCACAACTCTACTTGAAGGTACTAGTTGATAGGGGTTGTTTCCAGTGTGTTAATGAATTTATGCACCCATTGCTCTTGAGGAATGTTTCTCTAGGCTTCCTCGCAACTTCGCACATGTTCCTTTGGACAAATTCAACCTATATACCGAACTTCACAGCCTTCTACTTGTGCTGAGAACTACGCTGTCAACAGAGTATGACATTGTACCCATTCAGTAATGTTGTTTTTGTGTGTCCCACACCATCTTGCTGGTGCTGCTTTCAAGGCCTCATCCATTGCCAACAATCTCTTTTTTGTTGGTACACTTGCTTCAAAGTCCTCTAAGAAGGCTTCTAACGAATTCAGACCATCAAAGGTGGGTAGTTTACTTACTTTTGTGTCGATCCAGCAAAATTCTCTAGTTAGTCTAACACATCTCCTTGTGGATACTTCATATATTTTGTTCTGATAGTTCTCCAGTGCTTCTTCTGAATCTGATAAACATGCGTTGTCACTTTGCCAACTTAGGTTCCCATTGGCCATAGGATTAATGTAATCATGTTGTCTAGCTGTTAGTTTGTATATGTTTTCTAGTTCATATGTGTGGCCTTATTCTCTGATAGGTTTTGTGTATCACTGACCTTCACTTGGATATAAAGGTGCGATGACCCTAAGGAAATCTCTTTCAAACATCATACGTCTTTTCTTTAAATCAACCACAGTGGAATTGTTGATATCCCAATCAATTCCTAAAAGTGCAGGGTAAGGACAGTTGCCATCAACTATCTCAATTACTTCAAAATCTACAAGCATTCTTACTCCATCAATGTCCATAGGGACATGTTCCAATCTACCAAAGGGGCTTACTTCTTGTTGATTAGCCATCCTAAGCCTAATGGCGGAACAGATCAACTTCGGTTTTCCCATCAGTGCCCAGGTCTACTTCATCATGACATTGGCCTTCGACGTTAAGTTGAAGACCACATAGTCTATATCATATTCTCCAATCTGAGCATTCAGGTGTAGTTCCTTATTTTTCCTTATTTTCTTGGATAGTTGATGTACTGCTTTATTTAATAAAGGATCTACTCTTCCTATCTCATATTGTCTGATTAAATTTTGTAGCTCTTGTACAATGCTCTCATCCTGAATCAACTTAATACAAGTATATAAAAATTCCATGAGCTTGCTTACCTATTTTCCTTCTTTTGGCAAAGCAGATTGATCAAATGCTAGAGGCATTCCATATTCTCTTACTTCTGGTTGTGTTCTCGATGAAGATCCATGGTATGATTTGAACTCTTTTCTTGCCTCCTCAAATACTTGTCTTTCTTTCTTTTCATCAAAAGTTTGGGTCTTCTCTATATCTTTCCTGACTCGTGAGTCTTTTGTTGTCTTTCCTTGGGTCATTCTATCTTCTCCTGTAACAGTGCCTCCTCTAGTGATAACAATGAATCTAGGGTCTTCTCCATGAGGTTCAACATATATGAATTTCACTTGCAGGTTCTACTGAGGTCCTCATATTTCCTAAAGCTTAGCTAGCAGCACAGGACAATATTCTATAACGTGTTCGAAGGAACTGCAGTAGCTACAAGTAGTGAAAGGGTTCTGACAGTCCCTTGCTAAGTGTCCCGGTTATGCGCAGTTATAACATATTATCTGTCCTCAACCTCAACCCATTCCTCCTCCTCGTACTCTTCTTTTGAATCCACCGCGATGATTGAAGTTTCCTCTCCCAAGGGAGTTATATTGCGTAGTGTTTCCTTCTTGCTATACTTCACCTTGAATTTTGTATATGTCTCTTGACCTTTCATGCATGAGATCGTAATCCCTACAATCCCTATCATCATGCCCCATGAACGTATAGAATGTGCAATACAAATTTGTGGGTCTTTGAACATACTTTTGCATGTAATAGAACTGACCAAGGTGATGTCTATTTTTGCATACCTTGCACTAGGGTAGGGTGACTTGCTTCAAAGGGATCAAAGGAGACCAAGTATTCATGGAATAGGGGACAATGTTCCTTGTCATGGCCTTCTGATCTTCATCTGACACACCGTATGTCTTCTCTTTTATCTTTTCCCTTGTATTTTTTCATATCTTCTACCTACAGAGACAAACTAGTTAGCTGACTCAAGATTTGACTCATACCTGAACTGGATTCTCCCATAGGGGATGATTCTAGCTTCATGGAGATCTCGAGTTCCTCATCCTATGAAGAAATATTCTGTTGCATTAGAGGAACATTGATGTCTGGTAAGAGGGCAACAATGAACCATTCTTTGTTCTCCTCATCTAGGATCTGAAAATTCAATCAACCGGTTAAGGTCTTGAATCTCTGATCGAATTCCCAAACGGGTTCAACTACCTTCTTCTTGATCTCTTTCAGCTCTGTAATACATTTTGATTCCAATTTGGGTTTCTTGAATTTTGCAATCAACTCATTCTTGATCTGATTCAATGGCTTAGGTTGTGTGAGTCCTTAGACAAGTTTCATGTACCAACTCAGTGCGCGATCCCTTAGGGTAGTACTAAACTAGGTTCTTTTAACATCTTCGATGGTGAAATTTTTAATATTCCATACAGCTTCACATAGGAACCAGTGTTGATCAGGGTCTTCAGACCCATCTCCCCTAAAAATAGGGAGCCTCATCTCATCTGCCATAGATCTTCCTAGGGTTCCTGACTGAGTATGCGGTGGACTACTAGTGACAATGCTCTGAACACTCTGGTGGCTTGGATTACTCTGATTACTTAATGCTACTAAATAAACATGATGGATAATAGTACTTACTTCAACAGTCTACATAGTTCTTGAAGTTTCAGGCTCTTCCCAACAAGGCTCTTCAACTTTCCCTTCCTCTGCCCTAGCGGGTTTTGAATGTTCTTCGTCCGTTAGATCTACCCTTCTCCACTGTAGAATTCCTCATCCCCGTAGTTCTTCTTAAACAGGTTCACAAGGTGAACTTCTCTGAATTCTCTCCCACTGCATGTATGTCCAGCCTTTGTGTCGTTGTCACTATCCAAATTCTTGAACATTACCTTTTTCAAATCCGACCAATCTACTCTATCTTAAAGATGTTCCTTTGATGCAATAGAATCTTGATTCTCAACTTTAGAAAGTGTAAAAAATTTCCTCTGGGTCCCTTGAAGAAATATCTCTCGGCTTGGCTATATGACTCTACTATGTCAACAACAAACTCGATGATGTACCCTACAATGGTGCCGTCAAACCAGTGATCTACTGCTTGTGACATGGCGTTATCAACTCTCTTGACCTTCTTGATCAGCATCAATGTCCAAACCACAGGAAGTCTAGATCTTATCTCAAACTAGGTATCTACTAACCTAGCTAACCACTCATATAGCTCCTGATGGATCCCTCCAAAGAAAATCTCATGTATATTAGTAAAGACATATCTCTCCAACCAATCCTCTGTACTGAGATTAGAGTTCTTGTTCTGGACTTCAGTGAAGTCCTTTTCTTGATCCTCTATCCACTTTTGAGTCTTTGTCTTTGATGGAAACCACCTTGACATTCACTCAAGAAGATTCTTGTCCCGACAATAGAACCATTTGTTGGCATAGGGGCAGACCCAGGGTTTATCTCTAAGAGCACACCAAAAATCCCTAACTACTGGCCCTTTCGGGAACACCTGCGAAGCATATGCAATCTCACTTGAAGCAGCTATGGGGGGGTTGCACGATAGATCTGTCTACAACCAAGGGGAATATTAAGTGGATCTAATACTAGAACAATATAGCATGCATATATCACTTATTAGCTTAGATATACTCCACACAACTATAGATCATATCTATCAAGGTAATGCAATAGAAATATATCAATAATAGAGAACAAAATACCAATCACACATACAACAAAAAATATATGTGGTTTACCCTCTCTCTAGGGCTACGTCCATAGAACTATGCTTATAATATATTAGGATAAATAATACAGTTCTTATCTGTGCTCTGAGCTAGTATATCTTCTTTCTTCGCCTCTCTATCTCTCCCCTCCCTGTGCACCTAGCTGCAGGGTTGATCTTCACACCCAGCTGAAGGTATTACAATACAGAAGGCTCTCGTACTCTACACTTCTTTCTCACACAATATTACTCACTCGATCCCTCAATGATAAAGACAACAACAAAAATCATGACACTAAATCAACACCAGCCCATCCCAGGTCCTTTAGACCTCTATTTATACATTACAATAGCTCACCGACATCCTTAGGCTGAAACCTAGGTGTTAAAACCCTAGATACCAAAACCCTAGGTGTCTAAAACCCTAGTTCAACTTGACCTGTGTTTTCAGGGCTTTGCCAGTCTATATTTCCTTCCTTCTCACGCGGTGCTCCAATGCATCCAACGATGGCCTTTTCCACTTGCTGAGTTTTCCACGATCTGTCTTCCTTGCAGATCTATCATCCTCGATCTCCTCGTTCAACGACTTGCTTCCTTTTACTTAGCTCCATATTTTCTACTCTTTTGCTCACTTTGACCTAGTAACAATCACTATGTCTTCCACGTAGTTCACATTCTTCCTTTTCTTCCTTGATCTTCTCGTACTTCCATAACCAAGGGCCAACAGTGTGACCTCCTCTTGGAGTGCCCTTGCGAGTGATGATGGTGTCTTCCAACACTCCTTGATTTCCTCTTCTCATCAGGAGACCTGTGACTTCATGATTTACTAGAGTCACCTTCCTTATCCAATTTCTTTTCTATCCTTTCTAGGCTCTATATCAACTTTATGTTGAATTATCCCTGTTGTTCCTTGGCTTTCATGAGCTTTCTGTTATCTGCTCGGTGAGTGTGGAAATATTTCTGCAATATTTGAATGATTTTCATCATGTCTCCCTCCTTATCTATCTCTTCTCCATTCCCATTGGAGTTTGATCCTTCATCTCCCAAATGGACATCCATTCCTTTAGCGTCATTCTCTGAACTGAAAGAATTATGTGCCTCCTCCATTTCTCTGCACTAAGAAGCAATTTAGTTCGATTCTGACAATCATTAACTCTGCAAACAAAATGTGTAGTCAACCAAAATTTGTCAGGCCATCATTCCTTAACAAATTCCACAATATTCATTAAAAAATTTGATTCAAGAAAATCTTTAGATTTCATTCTGTGGTTCTCGAGCAATCAAGAATCCCCACAGATCTTTTCTTTCTGATATTTTCTCTGTTCTACAATGATTTTTTGGGCACTAGCCCCTTTTTCTTAGCCCCCAACCCATGCGACCATGGGTTGTGTCCAAGTTCTATATCGATAGGTTCTTACTCGAGGGTTCAGGCCTCTGACTTTGGAATTTTTCAAATCACAATGCATCGAATCTCTTGGAGTTCTGGATTAACGAACTCACGAAGTAGGGTGGATCAACAGTCCACAACTACCCATCATCCAACGACTGACACCCACTATGGAACTTTAGACATCTGAGCTCCATGACTTCGGAGCTTTGGGACTTCAGAGGATATCACTTTCGCACACCCCCAACACCCCAAGCCGTTAACATTCGAACACTTCCATGTCACCTTTGGTGACGCCATTACGTCTCATCACCTTGGTGTTATGAAACATTTGAAAGTTTTTCCTTTCATTCCCTTATGAAACATTCTTTCGGAGTTTCAAGTCTCTAAACTTCACAACTAGCACCACACATCCACTGGACCCACAGTTTTCATACTTGAACTAAGATACCGAATAGTCGCATCACTTAACACCTTTCAAATTGTGGGGGCATGCATATGCATTTTGGAGTAACCCACCTTTCATCCTGCAATTCCTTTGATGCTGACACATGACTCCTCGATCAAACCATGGTTTGGATTGTGGGACCGCCGTGGGAAATTAATTCCCGTGTAATTTGGGTCCCCACAATTCTTCTTAGATGACAATATTGATGTATCATGATCAACGCCAGTGTGGGCCCGTCAAACTTTAACTATGTTGTGCAACCTCAGGGCCCACATAGTACAACTTTCAACATTCTAGGTGGGGGCACATGGTAGGTATAGGAGATGTCCATGTCACCTCCAGGTTACATCATCATGAATGACCACTTCGGCTCACTGGGCTTCTGAGCTTCAGACCTCAGGAGTTTAAACTCCTCTACACTCGCTTTTTCCCACAGCGCTTTCCCCAAGAGTTCATGATATACCGACGCGTGTCCTTCTTCATGATCAATGGATATGAGTGACTTCGGCACTTAGGGCTTCAAAAGTTTCAAACTCACAGTACTTTGCTCCTCCCGAAGTACTTCCACTCGAAGTATATGATCTCTTGACACATGTCTCCCCCTTGATCTGACGACCACTATCCACTTTAGCTCTTCAGGGCTTCGAAGCTTTAGTCTTTGGGAGTACTCGCCTCCACACAAACTAATGCTCTTGAACGTCGAATCCTGAACAAGTTAATCTGTTGACACATGTCCCTCTTGAAGGATGGTCCGGATTAAATCACAAAGTCTGAAGGGATTCCAGGTTAACCCTCCTGCACTTTCTCTAGATATGATGGTTGTAAAGTGTTATCAGACTAATTGGTAGGTGCAGACACTAACAAATCTCCCTAGATCCATCTGGATCTAGAACAAAACAAGACGGGACACGACTCTTTCCCTAAGTTGTAATCATTGAATCTACTAATAGGAAGGAATAAGTGACATACCTTTATATCACTTCCTTAGGTCTTTGTTGTTCCCGCTTTGCTCTATCAATCTCGTGAAGTCAAGTCCAAGACAACACAAACCAACCAAAGTGAAAGTAAAGTATATTCAACATTAACTTATGCATATGATCAAGGAATTACACAATAAAGTAAGAGTGACTTTATGGGAAAGGGACATGCTGTTGTATCATATTAATTGAAAGTAGAAGATACAACCTGATCACCTTGATGTTGCAAGCTTCCTTTCAGTGACCCTTGGTTCCAACACACACAATTTATCTGTATTTTCATGAAGAAGATCTAATTCTTCTTGATAGACCAAATAGAGTCTTCAAGCTTCTGTCCAAGAAGGGTTCTTCACACAATTTTTTCACCAATTCTTCATTCAATCTTGCTTAACCTTTTCCATGAGAAATCATTCAATATATAGGAGAAGGAGAGATGGTTACATGGATGAGGATGATCTCATCAAATCCGAGAAGTCAGTAGAATGACAACCATGTGAATGCCAACTCATTTTCTAAAAGATTCCCTTCTAGAACCCTTGAGACCTCTTCTCCTTTCCAAGCTTAAAAACAGGTTCACACCCTGTGTATAGAGTAGATTGTGAGAAGTTCGCACCCTAAGTGTGGCTAGCCTACGAGAATTAGGGATTCTCGCACCCTAGGCCATAGACAACCTGCAAACTCATCTTAAAAATATGTTTTTGGAAGGATACACGAGACACTTTTCTCAGGCAAAACTTCCTTGTTGGGAGTCTGAATACGTCACTGTTAAGACATAACCAAAGTGACCAAAATCATGTGTAATAGAATGCCCCCCAAAGTATGAGGCCATAATCTAAGACAGTCGAAATACTTTGTAAACTGCATGTGTGTGTTAGAAACTAGGAGTGCACCTAATCGGAGAATCTACAGAATATAATACCATTCCTAAGGTAGTAATTCCCATACTCAGATCACAGATGGATGACATCATGAATGTAGGTCATGGCCACCAATCATACACCATGGATCCATGCCGTCAAAATACTGCATAGCCACCAGGAACACACTGTGGATCTATGCGAGAAGAGTCATATTAAGATGACATAGCCACATGACATACAAAGTGGATCTATGTGTCGATGAAAATCATACATACTCCATTGCAGCCTAGATCAAAAGATGGGACACAAGGTATTCAATCCTGTCACCTGAAAGTATGAATCTAGCCATGTGATTACATGTATTGAAGTCAAACATGGTAGAAACCACTTGATTATCGGTCATTGATGAAACCGTTAACAAGTGCGAGGGAAATCACCATTAATGTCAATGACTCCCAAGGTACACTAGTACAATCCAATGAATGTGAATAAATGAGCTGAGGTCAAACATTCGACAGAATCTCCCAATCAGGGGTCAATAATGAAAACCCACTATCGAAAGCGAGGAAACCTGCCATTGAGGCATGCAAGTTCCAAGGTACCAAGTAATTTCTAAGTCTTGTTTCCAAATAATAAGATGGAGTCGATGGAACAAGACTCGTCATAGGAGGGCCTTGATGTATCCCCCATCAATGACACGAAATAAGTAACAGATTTTGAAGGTGAACCAGAGTATGAATGTAGGCTGAAACAGATACAGGGAAGGCCGACATGGCAAGAATGGACAACTGCAGATGGCTGACTCAATCAAGGGTTTGAATGAACTTCTATTGAACATATGAATGACACGACCAAGGACTTGGTAGCACTGACTCAAATATGACCCAGGATATGACCTTGTAGCAAGTCAAATGAGAGACAAATGGATTTCCCAAACTGACTTCAAAAAATGAATAGGGGGTGTCATGTTCAAGAGTGACACTTATTACCATTAATATGAATACAAACGTCGAAAACACATCCCTTTCCCAAAATTTCCCCCACCATTTCTGGCAAGTACCTCTTTATTTTTATGCAAGCTTAAGGAGGATAACATATGCTTGTGGATGTAAGATCATCCTTCGGACGAGTCCCTCAGAGTATGTTTAACAAACCCTAGGAAGGAGTGGTTTGGTCCCATTATGGGTCTTTCGATGTTTGTTTAACGAGTCCAAAGATAAAAAAACTTAGGGGTTTTTCATGTTTTTAGAGTCTGGAAAACACTTCAAGAGAACTCTCTCAGTTCCTTTTTCATAAAATAGTTCGACAGGACCGAAAAAGTGATAAACTATCTCTCAACGAATGTTTTGTTCAGATACTTTTACGAGCATGAACAGAACAAGGTCGCTCGACAATCTTTTCATTTTTATGGAGTGTGAAAAGAGCTTAAAGGATACTCCTTTGTGTTCTTCATTTTCATGTTACCATGACGAGTACGAAAAGACAAGAAAAGTATACTTGGTTACGTTCTCATGTATTTTCGAGTGCAAGAATGAACGAAGACTGAGCTCAAGATTTTTCTAAAAACCATAAAAAGCAGTCGTACATGCCACAAAAAAGAAAAAACATGCGTACTTCTTCGTGTGGACTTCAAATTCACTATATCTACAAAAATTCACACTCATGGGACTATTAGGCATTTAGGTTTGATGGACAAAACAATATAAAAATCAACAAAAATGGTAAAAAGTGAATAAACATCGGTAAAAGGGGCTTTTGCCATTTTCATTGTGATTTTGCCAAGAACTTTTCCGAAAACACTTCTTTTTCCCCCAAATTTCGTTGCTCAATCACAGGAGGCACAAGCAACCATTTGGCGAACCGTCTTCGTCAACGAGGTAAGCTCTTGATCTTCTACTTTTTCCATGGTTTGGTTTTTGTTTTTATTGGCAATTTTCAAGGTTTTGGGTTCATTTTAGGGCCAAAATTTGTGCCAGAGGATTCTTGTAGGCTAGCCATATGGGACCTGCGAGAATCCAATATTCTCGCAGGCGGCCTTAAGGGCACCTGCGAGAATCTCGCACTGTGCTAAAGGGGCACCTGTGGGGGCCAAAAAATGAAAATTCAATTTGATTTTTGCTCAATAAAAATTATGCCAAGGTTTGAAACAAGTTGTTGACCTTTCTCTTATGGTTCTTGTGAAGGCATTTGACCATCATGATGCTAGAGTGGCGAGAAAGAGAACATGAGGAGGAGGATACCACTGTCGGGAATGACCTGGGTACCGTTGCTACCCTCCGAGACTGTGGGCTCTTGAAATTCTTCCTGATTTCGGGCATGAGGGCCTGGCCCAAATCAGGTTGTTGGAGTACTTGGTTCATATGCGGGACATGGACCAACAATTGTTTCATGTGGGATTCCACACATTGACCCTAGATATCGAGGATCTTCACTTTCTAACAGGGTTATCACGGCATGGGTACCACACTAGCTTGACCAGTAGCCAAGGTGGCGGACTCCCTATGAGTGAGCATTGTCACCAGTACTGCATTCCAGAGGCAGAAAGAAGCAAGGGCAAGGTTTCTATTTGGGGGGTCCAAGATTTTACCCTACAAACCATCTTGTTCACTATAGCACGCATGGTCGGGAGCGTAGCTCCACACATGGCTCTCCAGAGCTACTTCCAATACACCATAGAGTGCACAGAGCCATGAGTCTTCAACTGGTCAGATGCAGTTCTCTACAGCATGAAGAGGCAATTGACGAAATCCAGGAAGGGTGACTTGAAGTAGTTTGGGTATGGATCACTTTTGGTGTCCTTCTTTCTTGAGAGGTTCCCATTACTGAGATTACAGGTTGAGTGGGGTTTACCCACCCCACAGGATCCGAGGATGCTAAGGTAGTGAAACCTCATGGCCCGGCACGTAGCTAGGCCCATCATCAAATACAATGACACATTCTTTAACTGTTTGTGGCCACA
>JASDQU010011626.1:4281-15616 GCA_032191745.1 Picea mariana | reverse complement strand
TTCTCTATAGATTTCCTAACTCGTGAGTTCTTTGTTGTCTTTCCTTGGGTCATTCTTTCTTCTCCTGTAATAGTGCCTCCTCTGGTGATAAAAATGACTCTAGGGTCTTCTGCATGGGGTTCAACATATATGAATTTCACTTGCAGGCTCTACTGAGGTCCTCATATTTCCTAAAGCTTAGCTAGAAGCACAGGACAATATTCTATAATGTGTTCGAAGGAACTGCAGTAGCTACAAGTAGTGAAAGGGTTCTGACAGTCCCTTGCTAAGTGTCTCGGTTATGCGCAGTTATAACATATTATCTGTCCTCAACCTCAACCCATTCCTCCTCCTCGTACTCTTCTTTTGAATCCACCGCGACGATTGAAGTTTCCTCTCCCAGGGGAGTTATACTGCGTAGTGTTTCCTTCTTGCTATACTTCACCTTGAATTTTGTATATGTCTCTTGACCTTTCATGCATGAGATCATAATCCCTACAATCCCTATCATCATGCCCCATGAACTTATAGAGTGTGTAATACAAATTTGTGGGTCTCTGAACATACTTTTGCATGTAACAGAACTGACCAGAGCAATGTCTATTTCTGCATACCTTGCACTAGGGTAGGGTGACTTGCTTCAAAGGGCTCAAAGCCCTAGAGACCAAGTATTCATGGAATAGGGGACAGTGTTCCTTTTCATGGCCTTCTGATCTTCATCTGACACACCGTATGTCTTCTCTTTTATCTTTTCCCTTGTATTTTTTCATATCTTCTACCTACAGAGACAAACTAGTTAGCTGACTCAAGATTTGACTCATACCTGAACTGGATTCTTCCATAGGGGATGATTCTAGCTTCATGGCGATCTCGAGTGCCTCATCCTATGAAGAAATATTATTTTTCATTAGAGGAACATTGATGTGTGGTAAGAGGGAAGCAATGAACCATTCTTTGTTCTCCTCATCTAGGATCTGAAAATTCAATCAACCGGTTAAGGTCTTGAAACTGTGATCGAACTCCCAAACGGGTTCAGCTACCTTCTTCTTGATCTCTTTCAACTCTGTAATACATTATGATTCTGATTTGGGTTTCTTGAATTCTGCAATCAACTCATTCTTGATCTAATTCAACAGCTTAGGCTGTGTGAGTCCTTAGACAAGTTTCATGTACCAACTCAGTGCGCAATCCCTTAGGGTAGTACTAAACTGGGTTCTTTTAACATCTTCGTTGGTGAAATTTTTAATATTCCATACAACTTCACATAGGAACCAGTGTTGATCAGGTTCTTTAGACCCATATCCCCTAAAAATAGGGAGCCTCGTCTCATCTACCATAGATCTTCCTAGGGTTCCTGACTGAGTATGCGGTGGACTACTAGTGACATTGCTCTGAATGCTCTGGTGGCTTGGATTACTCTGATTGCTTAATGCTACTGAATAAATAGGATGGATAATAGTACTTAATTCAATATTCTACATAGTTCCTGAAGTTTCAGGCTCTTCCCGACGAGGCTGTTCAGCTTTCCCTTCATCTGCCCTAGCGGGTTTTGAATGTTCTTTGTCCGTTAGATCTACCTCTTCTCCACTATAGAATTCCTCATCCCCGTAGTTCTTCTTAAACAGGTTTGCAAAGTGAACTTCTCTGAATTCTCTCCCACTGCATGTATGTCCAGCCTTTGTGTCGTTGTCACTATCCAAATTCTTGAACATTACCTTTTTCAAATCCGACCAATCTACTCTATCTTCAAGATGTTCCTTTGATGCAATAGAATCTTGATTCTCAACTTTAGAAAGTGTAAAAATTTTCCTCTGGGTCCCTTGAAGAAATATCTCTCGGCTTGGCTATATGACTCTACTCTATCAACAACAAACTCGATGATGTACCCTACAATGGTGCTATCAAACCAGTGATCCACTGCTTGTGACATGGCATTATCAACTCTCTTGACCTTCTTGATCAGCATCGATGTCCAAACCACAGGAGGTCTAGATCTTATCTCAAACTAGGTATCTACTAACCTAGCTAACCACTCATATAGCTCCTGATGGATCCCTCCAAAGAAAATCTCATGTATATTAGTAAGGACATATCTCTCCAACCAATCCTCTATACTGAGATTAAAGTTCTTGTTCTGGACTTCAGCGAAGTCCTTTTCTTGATCCTCTATCCACTTTTGAGTCTTTGTCTTTGATTGAAACCACCTTGACATTCACTCAAGAAGATTCTTGTCCCAACAACGGAACCATTTGTTGGCACAGGGGCAGACCCAGGGTTCAGCTCCAAGAGTGCACCAACAATCCCTAACTACTGACCCTTTCGGGAACACTTGCGAAGCATATGCAGTCTCACTTGAAGCAGCTATGGGGGGGTTGTAGGATAGATCTGTGTACAACCAAGGGGAATATTAAGTGGATCTAATACTAGAACAATATAGCATGCATATATCACTTATTAGCTTAGATATACTCCACACAACTATAGATCATATCTATCAAGGTAATGCAATAAAAATATATCAATAATAGAGAACAAAATACCAATCACACATACGACACAAAATATACGTGGTTCACCCTCTCTCTAGGGCTACATCCATAGAACTGTTCTTATAATATATTAGGATAAATAATACAGTTCTTATCTGCGCTCTGAGCTAGTATATCTTCTTTCTTCTCCTCTCTATCTCTCCCCTCCCTGTGCACCCAGTTGCAGGGTTGATCTTCACACCCAGCTAAAGATATTACAATACAGAAGGCTCTCGTACTCTACACTTATTTCTCACACAATATTACTCACTCGATCCCTCAATGATAAAGACAAAAACAAAAATCATGACACCAAATCAACACTAGCCCATCCCAGGTCCTTTAGACCTCTATTTATACATTACAATAGCTCACCGATATCCTTAGGCCGAAACCTAGGTGTTAAAACCCTAGATACCAAAACCCTAGGTGTCTAAAACCCTAGTTCAACTTGACCTATGTTTTCAGGGCTTTGCCAGCCTGTATTTCCTTCCTTCTCGCACGGTGCTCCAATGCATCCAACGATGGAATTTTCCACTTGCTGAGTTGTCCACGATTTGTCTTCCTTGCAGATCTATCATCCTCGATCTCCTCATTCAACGACTTTCTTCCTTTTACTTCGCTCCATGTTTTCTACTCTTTTGCTCACTTTGACCCAGTAACAGTCACTGTGTCTTCCACGTAGTTCGCATTCTGCCTTTTCTTCCTTGATCTTCTCTTACTTCCATAACCAAGGGCCAATAGTGTGACCTCCTCTTGGAGTTCCCTTGGGAGTGATGATGGTGTCTTCCAACACTCCTTGATTTCCTCTTCTCATCAGGAGACCGGTGAATTCATGATTTACTGGAGTCACCTTCCTTATCCAATTTCTTTTCTATCCTTTCTAGGCTCTATATCAACTTTATGTTGAATTATCCATGTTGTTCCTTGGCTTTCATGAGCTCTCTGTTATCTGTTCAGTGAGTGTGGAAATCTTTCTACAATCTTTGAATGATTTTCATCATGTCTCCTTCCTTATCTATCTCTTCTCCATTCCCATTGGAGTTTGATCCTTGATCTCCCAAATGGACATCCATTCCTTTAGTGTCATTCTTTGAACTAAAAGAATTATGTGCCTCCTCCATTTCTTTGCACTAAGAAGCAATTCAGTTCGGTTTCGACAATCGTTAACTCTGTAAACAAAATGTGTAGTCAACCAAAATTTGTCAGTCCATCATTCCTTAACAAATTCCACAGTATTCATTAAAAAATTTGATTCAAGAAAATCTTTAGATTTCATTCTGTGGTTCTTGAGCAATCAAGAATCCCCGCAGATCTTTTCTTTCTAAGATTTTCTCTGTTCTGCAATGATTTTTTGGGCACTAGCCCCTTTTTCTTAGCCCCCAACCCATGTGACCATGGGTTATGGCCAAGTTCTATATTGATAGGTTCTTACTCGGGAGTTCAGGCCTCCGACTTTGGAATTTTTCAAAGCACAATGCATCGAATCTCTTGGAGTTTTGGATTAACGAACTCATGAAGTAGGGTTGATCAACAGTCCACAACTATCCATCATCCAACAACTGACACCCACTATGGAACTTTAGACATCTGAGTTCCAGGACTTCGGAGCTTTGGGACTTCAGAGGATATCACATTCGCACACCCCCAACACCCCAAGCCGTTAATATTCAAACACTTCCATGTCACCATTGGTGACGCCATTACATATCATCACCTCGGTGTTACGAAACATTTGAAAGTTCATCCTTTCATTCCCTTATGAAACATTCTTTCAGAGTGTCAAGTCTCTAAACTTCACAACTGGCACCACACATCCACTGGACCCACAGTTTTCATACTTGAACTAAGATACTAAATAGTCGCATCACTTAACACCTTTCAAATTGTGGGGGCATGCATCTGCATTTTGGAGTAACCCACCTTTCGTCCTGCTATTCCTCTTATGCTGACACATGACTCCTCGATAAAACCATGGTTTGGATTGCGGGACCGCTGTGAGAAATTAATTCCCGTGTAATTTGGGTCCCCACAATTCTTCCTAGATGACGATATTGATGTATCATGATCAATGCCAGTGTGGGCCCATGAAACTTTAACTATGTTATGCAACCTCAGGGACCACATAGTACAACTTTCAACATTCTAGGTGGGGGCACATGGTAGGTATAGGAGATGCCCATGTCACCTCCAGGTTACGTCATCATGACTGACCACTTCAGCTCTCTGGGCTTCTGAGCTTCGGACTTTAGGAGTTTCAACTCCTCTACGCTCGCTTTTGCCCACAGTGCTTTCCCAAAGAGTTCATGATATACCAACGCGTGTCCTTCTTTATGATCAATGGATATGAGTGACTTCGACACGTCGGGCTTCAAAAGTTTCAAACTCACAGTACTTTTCTCCTCCCGAAGTACTTCCACCCGAAGTACACGATCTCTTGACGCGTGTCTCCTCCTTGATCTGACGACCACTATCCACTTCAGCTCTTCGGGGCTTTGAAGATTTGGGCTTTGGGAGTACTCGCCTCCGCACAAACTAATGCTCTCGAACATCGAATCCTGAACAATTCAATCTTTTGACACGTGTCCCTCTTGAAGGATGGTCCAGATTAAATTGAAAAGTCCAAAGGGATTCCAGGTTAACCCTCCTACACTTTCTCTAGATATGATGGTCGTAAAGTGTTATCAGACTAATCGGTAGGTGCAGACACTAACAGATCTCCCTAGATCCACCTGTATCTAGAACAAAACATGACGGGACACGACTCTTTCCCTAAGTTTTAATCATTAAATCTACTAATAGGAAGGAATAAGTGACATACCTTTATATCACTTCCTTATGTCTTTGTTGTTCCCGCTTTGCTCTAGCACTCTTGTGAAGTCAAGTCCAAGACAACACAAACCAACCAAAGTGAAAGTAAAGTATATTCAATGTTAATTTATGCAAATGATCAAGGAATTACACAATAAAGTAAGAGTGACTTTATGGGAAAGGGACATGCCGTTGTATCATATTAATTGAAAGTAGAAGATACAACCTGATCGCCTTGATGTTGCAAGCTTCCTTTCAGTGACCCTTGGTTCCAACACACACAATTTCTCTGTATTTTCATGAAGAAGATCTAATTCCTCTTGATAGACCAAATATAGTCTTCAAGCTTCTGTCCAAGAAGGGTTCTTCACACAATTTTTTCACCAATTCTTCATTCAATCTTGCTTAACCTTTTCCATGAGAAATATTTCAATATATAGGAGAAGGAGAGATGGTTACATGGATGAGGATGATCCCATCAAATCTGAGAAGTCGGTAGAATGACAACCATGTGAATGCCAACTCATTTTCTAGAAGATTCCCTTCTAGAACCCTCGAGACCTCTTCTCCTTTCCAAGCTTAAAAACAGGTTCGCACCCTATGTATAGAGTAGACTATGAGAAGTTTGCACCCTAAGTGTGGGTGGCCTGTGAGAATTAGTGATTCTCGCACTCTAGGCCATAGACAACCTGCGAACTCATATTAAAAATATGTTTTTGGAAGGACATGAGACACTTTTCTCAGGCAAAAATTCCTTGTTGGGAGCCTGAATACATCACTGTTAAGACATCAACAAAGTGACCAAAATCATGTGTAATAGAATGCCCCCCAAAGTATGAGGCCGGAATCTATGACAGTCAAAATACTTTGTAAACTGCGTGTGTGTGCTAGAAATTAGGAGTGCACCTAATCGAAAACCTGCAAACAACCAAGAATCTACAAAATATAATACCAGTCCTAAGGTAGGAATTCCCATACTCAGATCACAGATGGATGACATCATGAATGTAGGTCATGGCCACCAATCATACACTGTGGATCCATGTCGTCAAAATACTGCATAGCCACCAGGAACACGCTGTGGATCTATGCGAGAAGAGTCATATTAAGACAACATAGACACATGACATACAAAGTGGATCTATGTGTCGATGCAAATCATACATACTCCATCGCAGCCTAGATCAAAAGATGGGACCCAAGGTATTCAATCCCATCACTCGAAAGTATGAATCTAGCCATGTGATTACATGTATTGAAGTCAAACATGGTAGAAATTACTTGATTATCGGTCATTGATGAAACCGTTAACAAGTGCGAGGGAAATCACCATTAATGTCAATGAATCCCAAGGTACACTAGTACAATCCAATGAATGTGAATAAATGAGCTGAGGTCGAACATTTGATGGAATCTCCCAATCAGGGGTCAATAATGAAAACCCACTATCGAAAGCGAGGAAACCTTCCATTGAGGCATGCAAGTTCCAAGGTACCAAGTAATTTCTAAGTCTTGTTTCCGAATAATAAGATGGAGTCGATGGAACAAGACTCGTCACAGGAGGGCCTTGATGTATCCCCCATCAATGACATGAAATAAGTAACAGAATTTGAAGGTGAAACAGAGTATGAATATAGGTTGAAATGAACACAGAGAAGGCCGACATGGCAAGAATGGACAACTGCAGATGACCGACTCAATCGAGGGTTTGAATGAACTTCTCTTGAACATATGAATGACACGACCAAGGACTTGGTAGCATTGATTCAAATACAACCCAGGATATGACCTTGTAGCAAGTTAAATGAGAGATAAATGGATTTCCCAAACCGACTTCAAATAATGAATAGGGGGTGTCATGTTCAAGAGAGACACTTACTACCATTAATATGAATACAAACGTCAAAAACACATCCCGTTCCCAAAATTTCCCCCACCATTTCTGGCAAGTACCTCTTTATTTCTATGCAAGCTTGAGGAGGATAACATATGCTTGTGGATGTAAGATCATCCTTCTGACGAGTCCCTCAGAGTATGTTTAAGAAACCCTAGGAAGGAGTGGTTCGGTCCCATTACGATTCTTTCGATGTTTGTTTAACGAGTCCAAAGATAGAAAACTCAGGGGTTTTTCATGTTTTTAGAGTCTGGAAAACACTTCAAGAGAACTCTCTTAGTTCCTTTTTTGTAAAATAGTTCGACAGGACTGAAAAAGTGATAAACTATCTCTCAACGAATGTTTTTTTCAGATACTTTTACGAGCATGAACAGAACAAGGTCACTCGACAATCTTTTCATTTTTATGGAGTGTGAAAAGAGATTAAAGGATACTCCTTTGTGTTCATCATTTTCATGTTACCATGACGAGTATGAAAAGACAAGAAAAGTATACTCGGTTACGTTCTCATGTATTTTCGAGCGCGAGAATGAACGAAGACTGAGCTCGAGGTTTTTCTAAAAACCATAAAAAGCAGTCGTACATGCCACAAAAAAGAAAAAACATTCGTACTCCTTCGTGTGGACTTCAAAGTCACTATATCTGCAAAAAGTCACACTCATAGGACTATTAGGCATTTAGGTTTGATGGACAAAACAATATAAAAATCAACAAAAATGGTAAAAAGTGAATAAACATGGGTAAAAAGGGATTTTACCATTTTCATTGTGATTTTGCCAAGAAATTTGCCCAAAACACTTCTTTTTCCCCCAAATTTCATTGCTCAATCGCAGGAGGCACAAGCAACCATTTGGCGAACCGTCTCCATCAACGAGGTAAGCTCTTGATCTTCTACTTTTTCCATGGTTTGGTTTTTGTTTTTATTGGCAATTTTTAAGGTTTTGGGTTCGTTTTAGGGCCAAAACTTGCACCTGAGCATTCTCGCAGGCTAGCCATATGGGACCTGCGAGAATCCAGGATTCTCGCAGGTGGCCTTAAGGGAACCTACGAGAATCTCGCACTGTGCTAAAGGGGCACCTATGGGGGCAAAAAATGAAAATTCAATTTGATTTTTACTCAATAAAAATTATGCCAAGGTTTGAAACAAGTTGTTGACCTTTCTCTTATGGTTCTTGTGCAGGCATTTCACCATCATGATGCTGGAGTGGTGAGAAAGAGAACATGAGGAGGAGGATTCCACTATCAGGAATGACCTGGGTACCGTTGCTACCCTCCGAGACTGTGGGCTCTTGAAATTCTTCCTGATTCTGGGCATGAGGGCCCAAATCATGTTGTTGGAGTACTTAGTTCATATGTCGAACATGGACCAATAGTTGTTTCACATGGGAGTCCACACATTGACCCTAGATATCGAGGATCTCTACTTTCTAACAGGGTTATCACAGCGTGGGTACCACACTAGCTTGACCAGTAGCCAAGGTGGCAGACTCCCTATGAGTGAGCATTTTCACCAGTACTGCATTCCAGAGGCAAAAAGAAGCAAGGGCAAGGTTGCTATTTGGCGGGTACAAGATTTGACCCTATAAACCATCTTGTTCACTATAGAATGCATGGTCGGGAGTGCAGCTCCACACATGGCTCTCCAAAGATACTTCCAATATGCCATAGAGTGCACAGAGCCATGAGTCTTCAACTAGTCGGATGCAGTTCTCTGCAGCATGAAGAAGCAATTGACGAAATGTAGGAAGGGTGACTTGAAGTAGTTTGGGTATGGATCACTTTTGGTGTCCTTCTTTCTTGAGAGGTTCCCATTACTGAGATTACAGGTTGAGTGGGGTTTACCCGCCCCACAGGATCCGAGGATGCTGAGGTAGTGAAACCTCATGGCCCGGCACATAGCTGGGCCCATCATCAAATACAATGACTCATTCTTTGACTGTTTGTGGCCACAGATGTTGATGGTTGATGAATACGCATACGTCAGTTTGGAATTCCGAGGGAATCTGGATTTATCCCTACTTGAGGATGCTCAATGGGGTGATCTAGGTAAGAAGTACACATTTTTTTTAAATGTTTTTGTGATTTTTATCATATACAATGTTTTTATGTTTGTCCAAGAACTAAACAAAAAAATCTCTTTTTGATGACACAGATGTGGGGCCATATTGACCTCTAGGAACATCTCCTATTCAGCGGCGAGGAGAGGCAGCTCCAGTGACGTGATGGGATGCCGAAGATTATGAGGTAGTGGAGAAAAACTTGGAGGGGTTGACTACTGACATTCCAGATATGGCTATCGGGGAGATCCCTCGCCATTATCAGTGCCACACTATGGGCATGTCAAAGTCTATTAGTCAACTACTTTGTAGGGTGGACCGAGCAGTTGTGTGTTATCATGAGCGTCACCCATGATACTATTTTGTAGAAGTTATGAGCTTCACATTTTGAGATTTTGGTCCTTGGACAAAAACTTTTCATAAAAAACTTTTGATCATTATATACATATATACGGCCTCTACTGGATTATCTTGTGTTGTGTGATACATGTGAATTGATTAGCTTATAAATGGCCCAAATGTCTGTCTAATACATAGTTAGCTAATGCATCAGTCAATGTATTTATACATCTAGGAATGTGCTAGTACTCAATATAATCAAAATAACGTTCCAAGAGGTGAATTCGTAAATATACCCATAATAAAGTAGGACTTCGAATAGCATAGACATTACTTAGTTGTAGTACTACTAGCTGCGAATTGAGTTGTACAACCAAGTGGTAGATACCAAGAAAAACAACATCAATCAATAATTCAATAACGACGCTATATTCTGCAATATTGTTGGTCACACGACCGAGACACACACCTCGTAGAGTGATAAGTTCGTTTGTAGGGGAGTAAATTTCCCATGTAGCAGAAGCAAGGTTTTGAGTACTATGGCTAGCGCCATCAACCAAGCTAATGTGGGGTAGAAAAAACTCCAACATCTGGAAACCAAACACAACGTAACATAAGCGGTCAAGGGAAAAGGCCAGATAACAAAAATGCATACTACAGTAACACACAAGAAGTATGATACAATAAAATACAACTATTCATGCACAGGTGATCTTAGGCATAGTACTTCTTTAAGTTCAACCCATTTCCGGGTTCACTCAAAGGGATACCATCGTAGTCTACTAACTCGTAAGCTCATTTCTCCAAAACTCATCTAAGGATATAAGGACCTCACCACATAGCTTCAAATTTTCCTGCTCCTAGCATATCCCGATCTTGTTCATAAAGGAGAACCATATCACCTTCGAAGAAAACATGAGGCTTGACATGTTTGTCGTATTGGGATTTGACACGTTTCTTCTGGGCTTCTATGACTAGGGTGGCATCACGACGAGTTTCATCTAATCGCATGAGATACAACAGACATTCTTCTTCGGCAGAAGTGTTTGGGAGGAGTTCGATGGCTTGTTTTAGGGAGGGTATCTCACATTCAATCGGCAGGATGGCTTCTACACCATAGACTAACCAAAATGGTGTAAACCCAGTAGCAAACTTAACGGATGTCCAGTAAGCCCACAATGTTGAAAACAACATTGTGTGCCAACTCGTTTTGTGAATCCCTATCATTCGTTGAAGCATGGAAATGAGGACTTTGTTAATTGCTTCGACTTGGCCATTGGCTTGTGGGTAATAGGGTGTTGAGTTTTCATGGCAAAGACCCAATTTTTCAGTGAGTTCAGACATCATGAAGTTTCTAAAGTGGCTACCATGATCGGTGACAATATCCTGAGGAACACCAAAACGAGCTATGATGTGATTGAATATGAATAATGTTGTGGTCTTTCCGGTGTTGTCAAATGTCGACATCACCTCATCCCATTTCGTAAAATAGTCTACAGCTACAATAATGTATCCATGCCCCCCGACCGAGTGAGGGTGACATGTCATGAAATCAATACCCCATTTCACAAAAGGACTGACAGAGACCACAGGGTGAAGAGGAGCAGGATGTGACTGTATTTTATGGTTGTAGGTCTGGCAAGCGTGGCATTTTTGGACGACAATTATACAATCATTAAATAAAGAAGGCCAAAAATACCCTGCTCGCAAGATCTTTTGGGCAGTAG
>JASDQU010011624.1:355532-382222 GCA_032191745.1 Picea mariana | reverse complement strand
ATTCAATGTAATCGAACATTCGTTCGAGACGACGAACTTGCAAGTGTAGACGTAGCAGGATAGGACTACGGATAGCGTAGATGCGGTTGAGTTGATAAACCACGAGTTGGGAGTCTAAGTAGATAATGATACGGGAAATACCTAGGGAGGAGGCTTGGGTTAACAGTCCAATGACAGCGTGATATTCTGCCATATTGTTGGTTGCTGGTCCTAAACAGATGCCTCCTGAACTCACCACCTCATCAAACCGATAAATAACCCATGCTGCCGAGGCAATGTTTCGGGTATGTCGGTTGGCACCATCCGTGAACCCAAAAAAGATAGGAAAGGCAGACATCATCTGCGCATGAAAACACAGGCACAGTCATGAGTGGCAACGGTAAAGACTCGAGCACGTGAAAGAAAAGGCACACCAAACTAAAAATACAATAGTGTACAAAGTACAAATGCTAGGTGATCTAGGCATAGTACTTTTTAAGGTAAAGCCCGTTTCGGGGCTCTCCCAAGGAAATTCCATCATGATCTACTAGTTCATAAGCACCTCTATGTAAAACACGCTTCACGATGTAAGGACCGTGCCACATCGGTTCTAACTTTACTGTTCCCAATTTATCGTGTGCTTGGTCATAAACGAGGACTAAGTCTCCTTCTGCAAAGGCTTGAGGTTGGACAGATTTGTCATATTGACTCTTGATCCGTTTCTGATGTGCCTCATTAACGAGAGCAACATCACGGCGTGTTTCGGCCAGTTTGGATAGGTACACGAATCGTTCTTCTTCCGCAGAAGTATGGGGCAGGAGTTCTACTTTCAATTTGAGTGACGGAATTTCGCACTCGATTGGTAGGATGGCCTCAATGACATAGACCAACTGGAAAGGAGTGAATCTAGTTGAGGTTTTCACAGACGTGCGATAGGCCCAGAGAGCGGAAAACAGTTGTAAATGCCACGATGTCTTGTTTTCCCCTACCATGCGTTGGATCATGGCTTTTAGGACTTTGTTGATAGATTCAACTTGTCCATTCGCTTGAGGATAGTAAGAGGATGAGTTTTCATGGCGAAAACCCAATTTGACGTGTAATTCGCTCATCATATGGTTTTTGAAATGTGCACCATGGTCGGTGAAAATGGCATGTGGTATGCCAAAACGAGTAATGATGTGGTTGAAGAGGAATAGAGCTGCAGTACGGCCATCGTTCAGGAAGGTAGGCATAGCCTCAGCCCATTTTGTGAAATAATCGACGGCGACGATGATGTAACCGTGCCCCCCGGCTGAGGTAGGCTTACATTGCATGAAATCAATACCCCATTTGGAAAAGGGGCCGATGGCAATAATGGGGTGTAGCGCAGTAGGGTGGGTGCATGCCTTCTTATTGAAGATTTGGCAGGGTGGGCATTTTTTGACGGCCTTGATGTAATATTTGAAGATTGAGGGCCAAAAGTAGCCGGCACGTAGGATTTTTTGGGCTGTGGCTATCCCGAAAAGGTGACCTCCACACGTACCAAGGTGACAATCGTTCAGAATGTGTTCAGCCTCTTCATGAATCAGACATCACCAAAGAATGG
Organism: Picea mariana; assembly: GCA_032191745.1. Taxonomy (NCBI): domain Eukaryota; kingdom Viridiplantae; phylum Streptophyta; class Pinopsida; order Pinales; family Pinaceae; genus Picea; species Picea mariana. Next base: position 380,658 of record JASDQU010011624.1, on the reverse strand, counting down.
TGTCAATACCATGGCGGTACAAAGTGTCGTCGAGGATGAGGTAACGATGAGAGTGGTGATGTATGCGTCGACGCTCTTCTCGAGAGATGTTGGGCTGAAAACGTTGGGTTTGAAGGTAAAGGAGAATGTCTCCATACCAAGGGTCAGAGGTGCTGATGAGGAAGAGAGACTCATCAGGAAGAGGGTCTCTAGGTTCATTGTTTTCATCGGCACTTGGGAGAGCACAGATAAGCTCGGCAAACACCAGGGATTTTTTGGCTTTGGCCTTTGTAAACTCAAGATCAAATTCTTGAAGGATCACGATCCATTTCGAATATTTGCCCCCAAGTACTTGACGCGTCAAGACGTGGTACATGGGGTTAGAGTCTGCGATTACTATGGTGGTGCATAATAGGATGTAGTGGCAGAATCGTTGGATAGCAATGATAGCTGCCATAGCCAGTTTCTCGACATGTGAATACCTGGGTTCGGGTCTGGATAAACTCTTTCTCAGATAATAAATCACGTGTTCTTCATCGTTAGCGTCTTCTTGAACTAACACCATTGCAATGGTGGAAGTAGAAGCGGCCAAGTAAAGGATATAATCCTTTGTATATTCGGGGGGATGTAACAAAGGAGCGTGGGTCAAAGCGTGCTTGAGAGCATCGAATCACCATTGGGAAGTGTCGTCCCAGATGAAAGGGACGTTCTTTTGTAGTAACCGCATAAATCCTTTAGTGATCTCGACGTAATTGCAGATGAAATGGCAGAGGAAGTTTGCTTTGCCTTGCAAACTTTGAAGTTGGGTTAAGTTGGTGGGTGCGGGTAAGGCTAGAATGGCCTTGATCTTTAGGGGGTCCACCCTGATCCCGTCTTTGGAGACGATGAAACCGAGGAGTCAGCCGGATTCGACAGTGAAGATGCATTTATGTGGGTTCAGACGAATACAATAGAAACGACATCGAAGGATAATTCCCTGCAAGTGACCGATATGATCGGGTCGGTTGGATGAATGGGTGGGTAAGTCGTCGAGGTAAGGTTCCGCGATATGCTTGATGTCGTGGAAAGCGTACGACATGGCTTGCTGGAAAGTGGCACCAGCGTTTTTAAGGCCAAAAGGTAGCTTTCGGTAGGCGAAAGTTCCCCAGGGGCAGATAAAGGTTGTCTTATGTTGATCAGCAGGCAAGATTTCGATCTGGTTGTATCCAGAAAAGCCATCCATGAAAGAGAAGATCATGCTTCCCGTGCAATTGCCGATGATTTGATCGATAAAAGGTGTAGGGTAGTTGTCTTTTGGACAAGCTTTGTTGAGATCACGATAATCTATGCAGACATGGATGGTCCCTTGTTTCTTGGCGATCGGAACGAGGTTAGAGACCCATTCCGTCAAAGGGACAGGGTAGTTAAAGCCAGATTTTAGAAGTTTTTCAACTTCTGCCTTTATAGCTGCCAGTTTTTTGGGGTGAACCGGGCGGAGTTTCTGTCGAACCGGTTTTGCGTCAGGGTAATTTTTGATTTCGTGGATGACGATGGAAGGGTCAATCCCTGGCATTTGTTCATAGCTCCAGGCGAAGACATCGCGAAATTATTTGAACAAAGCGGTGTAAGAAGCCACTTCGTCGGGCGTGCAATTAGCACCAAGATTAATGTTTTCCACGACACCTTCTTTGACTAAAATGTCAATTGTGATTGTGGCAGAGATGTTACCCATGTTTCCCTCAGAGAAAGTATCTTGAGTGAGGATAGGGGATTGTGGAGTATCGGTAACATCGGGGGGGAAGACAGATTGTATGTTTTGCACTTCTTCCAAAGACGAAAGAAAAGAGGATCGATGGTGGTTGTCATCCTAGGGAAAATCGTCAATGCTAAGCATTTCCATGATATATTCGTCCGAAGGAAAAATGTGGGAAATGTAATCAACGGCAGATGCTAGGGAATTCAACCACGAGGGCACCGAGTAAGTGTCGGGTGCCAGTGAATGTGAAGTGTTCGAAGAGGGAGAGGTAGATTGAATAGCTACGTATGCGGCCTCGGCTGGGCTGAGTGGCATGGTGTCACTGAGTCCATCGAATTCCAAAGGACTAGGTACAATCCAAGGGTCAGATGATTCCAAGGATTGATAAGGCAAAGTCGAGATCATATTGACGGTGGAAATATGAGGTGTAGTAGGTGGAAGTGGTGTAGGGAAAGTACCCATGAGGCTAGAATCTTTCAACAAGCCAACACCAACACTTTCATACGTAACTAGGTGGTCTCCCAAAAAGGGAATATTGTTGGTGGCAGGGATGCGGGCGTCGGGTGTACAGAAATCAAGTTGATCGACTGTGACAATTTTTCCTTGATGGGGGAATTGTACACATCGAAACACCGATGAGGCAACAATAGTCATAGCATAGAACCAACTTCTTCTGAGTAATAGGTTGTAATCGAGGGGAGCGTCGACCACTTCGACATCAACGGTAACAGTTTTGCCTCCCAATTGAACGGCCAGGGATTGCAATAATCCATGAGGATGGAAACCTCGTCCATCGAAATCACGTAACATCGTGGGGGATTTGTTGAGGGCAGGTGATTTCAAACCGTTCCAACAGGATAGAGACATGACACAGGTGGAGGCTCCCTCATCCAAAATGGTTCGATGGATTTGTTGATTATGGACAACAACATCGATTTGGAAAGCTAGTTGGTGGGAGAGTCGCGGTTGATGATCGTCCAGATTAAACGTGATGTAGTTGGATGACTTGGGATCGAAAGCACCGATAGCAGCTAAGAGCGTCCTACGTTGGTTAGGACAGTGTTGTAACACTTCCAATGTGGACATGGCACATGGAGCTTGGGCCAAATCTTCTACAATATTGTAGTTTTGGGCGGCTCGTGAATTAGGATTGAAAGTGGATTTCTGGATGGTGCTCTTATGAGGGCGTAAGATGGAGTCAAAAGAAGGTTTCTTGATCTGAAGTGGCCCGGATGGAGGGCTAACAGACGGAGGATTGACAACAGATGGTAAAGGATCTGGCGAAGAACCGTTAGCAGTCTTCGGCTTATCGGGTTTAACTGGTGTTTCGTATGTCACAGAACGAGTGGTTAGATTCACCCCGTTAAACATGTAAATGTGTGCGCTTGTCGATGCTTCATCATGGGGTTGGTTGGGAATGCCCCCCGGCGTGGGGGTTTGTGAAACCAAAGATTGTTGTTGTGGAAACGGCTGAGTGAGCACAGCTGTTTGTGAATTTCCTTTAAAAATTTTAGCTACTTCATCGCGATGTGGACAGTCTCGAGTGTAGTGATCGTCACTGCAAATGAGACATGGGAATTTCAGTTTTCGCTGTGGTTGTTTTCCAGCAGCAGGGGTTTTTGGTTGGGTCTTGGGTTGTTCATTGTTATTGTTCTTCTTTGTTTTGTTTCTCGCTTTCTTCTTGCCCCCAGGTTTTTGTGAAGGGGTTGATTGGACCACATTCACATCAGAGATTTGAGTTTGGGTGGGGGTAGAAGAGGGTGCAGTCGAACTGGGGGTGGTCATGGGAGCAGGCCGCTGAATTGTGCCAGTAGACTGAGTAGTAGATTGAGTTTTGACGGAGCCAATAACTCCATCCGCATGTGAAGTAGTCGATGGTTTGGATGGATCGTTATTGGGATGGGTAGCGTTTGTTATCAACTCATACAGAGTACCGGATTGTGAATAGACTAAGTCTAAGTATTGAGCTCGGGCGATGGCTTCTTCCTCGGTGACCACGCCGCCCATGGCAACATCACGAGCGATCTAGGGTAATAATGATTTCGTGAACCATTCTGCTAATAATTGGTCAGGGATGACCGCTTTGATTATCCTTCGTCGTCTTCTCCATTCATGGATATGATCAGAGATGTGTATGGAAGCTGTCTGACGAAGAGAGGTTAATAGTTCAGTACTTGTCTCGTATCGGATGGGCAGTTGGAAGTGTGTGAGGAAGGACATGGCGAGGGAGTTGAAATCGTAAAAAGATGCATGTGGTAATTCAATGTACCATTTTGCTGCGGAACCCGTAAGTTTCCATTGGAAAAGACATAAACGAATAGAATCGTCCATGAGGGAGTTGGATGAGCACCACAAATGGAAGGTCATCACGTGGTTGTTCGGGTCTTCTCCGAATTTTTCGTCAAATTTTGGGATATCAGAAGGGAGCTTTGCTGGAATAGCTGGCCAAACTGCAGAATGATGAATGGGATCATTCGTTAACCGAGACAAGTCTGGAAGGTCCAGGGTGGCTAGAAAGGGTAGTTGTCGGTTAATCTGTGGGTAATGCTGGTGTGGCAGAGGAACACCAGTGGGGCCTAATACTGGGTTATGTGGATAATTATAACTCGTGGGCCCTCTCATGTGAGGTTGGTTTTGACCAAGGTACATAGGATTTGATGTGTTTTGAGAAGCTTGTGTGAGCGGAGGGTATCTGGATGGGTTTTGAGGATTATGGGTTGCGTTGGGCATTTGTCCATAAGGGGGTTGTTGCGGAGTCTGAACGTTTTGCCTCGTGGAGGCATGTGGGTTTCCTTGAAAGGGGACACTCCACGGGTTAGGTGCGGTGGGCACATTTTGTCCTGTGGAGGCATGCGGATTTCCTTGAAAAGGGACGCTCCACGGATTGGGTGCAACAGACACATTTTGTCCTTGTAGTTGATGGTGGGCTCTGACTTGAGGTTGCCCCCTAGCATGAGGGTGCCCCCCGAATGGGATTTGTCCTCCGGTGGGAGGATTCCCCCCAGTTTGAGGTAGAGTTCCCAGGATTTGAGGGCCAGACGTAAAAAATTGACCAGTATTGCCGATTGGGTTAGAATTACCAAGGACAGTCCCTCCAGGTTGTTGGGTAGGTATGGAACTTCCTGGTATGATTTGAGCGATGGTTTGGGCAGTGGTAGTGGCAGATGCGTTCAGTGCCCTAAATCCAAAAGGGAGATTCGGTCTTGGTGTTACGGGTGTGCCAATCGGAGTTTGATTAACTACCGCATTACCGGCAGGGATAGTCGGAATGTGCGGGGTCAATGTCGAATGGGTTGTCTGGAGGGGAATAGTGGGTCTCGGGCCGACGGATGTTACATTCGGGCCAACAAGTGGTGTGCTCGGAGAAACGATTGGTGTAGCTGTAAAAGTGGTAGTACCAGTAAAGTGATTTGGGGGTACAGTGTAAGAGAAAGAGGTGTCAGCGCCTTCTCCCATTCCATAAATATCTCGCACCAAGCGTGGTGGACTCCGAACAATATTTTCAGTCCAAAAAGGGTCATTGGGTAAAGGGCTTTGAGGAGACCCGGCTGGGGCGTTAGAAGGATTTATGACGACAAACTCTCCAGTGGAATTTAGGTGGAGGATCTGTCGTTCATATCCTTCCATAATGCGATAAGCTTCCGGGGATTTCGAGACAATTCTAAAATTCTCCAAAGGGATGGGAACTTCTTCCTGAGAATTTGTAGTGTTTTGAACCTCGCCCTGTTGGGGAGATTGTTCCGTAGAACGAGGGATGTCTCCTTCCATATTTTCTGGAGGAAGTCCCTGTAGCCTCTGCGAGCGTCATGGAGGGTCGATGTTGGCGGAAGAAAAGAGTCGACGAAAGAGATCTATGGCCAACTAGCGAAAAGAAACAGCACACGCTAAAAAATCTAAGAATCACAACCAAGCAAACAGGGCCTTCTTTTGATGACCGCACTAGTTGGTGATGAAATCCAACGTCGTGTGATCAAGTCCAGAAGGGGTGAGGCTAGGGTGGAACAGTTACAATGGCGACCTGCTTAACAGACTTACACCCTGGTGAGAGCTTCCACACAGTAATTGTGGATTTACCCTCCAAGGCTTCCACGCAGTAATTGTGGATTTACCATCCAAGGAGCCCGAGTGAGTTTGACCAATGTCTGCTCCAGGTACAATGAGACTTCACGTCACTGTCACCTTGTGTAAGAACCTAAATATTATGGCCACTAAGGTTACCAATTCGCAGTCATCCCCTGGGCGGGAACAATCAACAATTCGATCCGAACGTAAGGACAGGGTATCGAGCCCGAAACCAACTAAGAAGCTTCCACACAGTAATTGTGGATTTACCTCAAAGTGATCCCCATAATACGATCTTACCACCACACTCATTTAAACCACGGAGGGTTAGTCCCCGTAGCTCTCTCGAATGCAACCTCGTGCGTAACCCCTGTGTGAGAGGGGGGTCCCAGGCAGACTTATACGATAACTGGATTTACTCTCCCTAACTCAAGATGCTAATGTCTGTTTTGACAACTTTGGAGAGTTATTCTCACAGCCTAATCCAAAGTACTACACCTATTCTACTGTTGGTGGAGGATTCTAGCAAAGAAAAAATTCTAGATAAATTTTAATTAGCGTTGATTTTTGTGGCTGTTCTTTACGCAAAGGGGTGCATGGAAGTGAAACGAATGGAATTACGACTCAGACCCAAAGAATTCATCAAATATGATAAAAATTCATTTCCTTTCGATGAACATATAGCTAAGGGAGGGAGAAAGTTCTTTCACTAACAAGCACAACTACGGAATGCTCTCAAACAATTCTTTTTCTCAATCAAATCCTGATGTAATGCAAACTTTCAAATGCCTTCTAATATGCTCAATCAATCATGAAGATATCTTTATTGTTCATGTATGGATGATGATCAATACAATCACAATGCTTATCTTTGCTAATTACTTTCTTGGCATGAATGAAAACCAAACTAGCATAAGCAAAAAGTCACACAAACAATACACCCTTCGTAGCAATCAACACGAAAAAGCGAAGGAAAGGAAACAATCAAAGAGAAAACAAAAAAATTTTACACCCAAAAAGAAAAAGTTGAAGAACAATGACCTTGACTCAAATCAAGATGAAGAGGTTTGTAGGCCTTCAATGGTTTTCACCAGGGTTTTGCTCGATTGAAGGGAAGATAAAAACAATGCATAGGTTCCAAGCTTCACTTAACAGGAAAAGCTCAATGCAACAAAGGTAAAGAAGGTTACAAGATCCAATCAACAAGGTGTTTATTCTTCAAAACGATAGATGTCAGAGCTAAAAGGAAGACAAATTGACTCACTAAATCACTCAGTAGAACAGCCCACAGAGGCAAACCCTAAAAGATGCAATTGTGGAGGGTTTTTGGCCAAAAGGGGGCTAGCGCTCTGTTGCCAAGGGAAAAGAGCCTTATAGTGCTCTTTGTAAGGCTACTAGAAGCACTGACACTCTGATAACACTAGGTCAAGGGCGCCAGGATCTAAAAGTCCCAGAAATGTCAAAAAATTTCAAAAATCGAGGTCTGAGCTTGATAAATATGCTGAATGTGACAAGGTAAGGAGCCAATCAGCAAGTGAAACTAATCAAAGAGGGGTAAACCAGGTCTGAAATAATCAAGGGGCAGAACAAGGTCAATGCGGAGAAAAAATCCAAACAAGAGGTTTCGATTTTAGGTAATCTCCCCAGCGGAGTCGCCAGTTTCTATTGTAGGAAAATCTCCCTGCAGACAGGTAGATCACCTCTAAGGCTTGACCTTAACCCTAGACAGAAAAATGCTTATCATGGACACTGACTTCCTTTCAAATATATCTAAACTAATGCATGAGAAGGGAGGATAAAAGAAGTACCTTTTAATCGACGTTTTTCCCTGCACGCTCCGAGTTGCGCTCCAATCCTTTGCTCCTCGCTGAGAGCTGTGGACAACACAAGATACGACCACTTCCTACTCTATTGACATTAGCTTGAAAACAAATCTATCACTAAATGATAATTTCATGTAACATTAGACACAAACTAGAAAGAAACAGGCCAAGCGTGTCATATTAATGAGAATAACGACAGCAGTACTTACAATCGTAGATGTGAATGCGACAGCTTCGTCAAGTCCCCTTCGTCTAACCCTTTCCTGAAAGATCCACAACCTGGATAACAGCAGCTTCACTGATCACTCTCCTTTGGCTAACTGTAAGTTTCCTCCAAGATCATAAGTTTCACATGTTCAGTTCCTCCCCCCTTTCCACCATCATAGAGTCTGTTTATATAGGTTGGGAGGGGTCTAACCTCTTGAGTTATGTTTAGAACCAGTTAGGAACCATCTCCTTGGATCAGGGATATTTTTATGAATCCAAGAATTCGAGCACAACTACATTCTAATCTCGAATGATCTCCTCCTCATTCGACTCAACGGGCTAACAATTGACCCAGAATAGGGAGCGCTCCCCCAGAAGGGGTATCAGAGCGTTATAGCACTCCTGATGTGCCTTGGGAAAGCGCCAGCGCTCTTAAGATGGGCAGCGCTCCTCCAGAAGGGCTTAAGGGCGTTATAACGCTCCTGAATCATGGTAGAGGAGCGCCAGCGCTTCTGTAGCTGTATTAGGGGAGTGTTCCCCCTCCAAACCATTGTTTTAGGGCCTCTTTCAGGTGTCAAGAGTTTTTTGATTCCAGTAGGCCAGTTATTGATCTTCAAATCAGTCATATGAGGTGTCATAAGTGCCTCCTTAGTGCCATTATCATGGCTTCATGTCTAAACATTGTTTGCGACACTAGTGATCAACTTGTGACACTTGCGAAAGCTATAGGGAAGATGCGACACTTACGACGATTGACAGGGACAATGCGACACTTAGCAATTTTGACGTGTAACACCTTTCGCAACTCGCGAGTCGGGAATCAAGACTCTCGACTCCCCTTTCTCCAAACATCCATACCCAAGATGTTATACGAGTATGGTTGCGTCCTCACTAGTGCCTGCTACATGTAACCGTAGGCTAGGCCAAACACTAGCACCATTCACAACCTCACCAGTTGAGGTGTTGAGCTCTCGTGCTCCTCCTTCACGAATCCCAAAGATACGAGAGGTCAATGTTGCGTGGACTCTGTCAAAACGATGTGCACACCCCACTTGTCAACCCTACTATACTCTGCTCACGAGTTGTGTCGTCATCGCCCATCACATGGGACCTTGGCTCTCGGTGTTTCGTGGCCTTAGCGATCAAGGTGCAACTTCTTCATCCTACGAAACCCCGAGCCACGATAAGTCAATAGTGGGTTGACTCCTTCCTAGTGTGACATGTGTCCACCACCAGTCACCCCCTTCCTAAGATAAATACTAGTGCTACTCACATCTCGCGACTTCATGAGTTGGAGTGTTGAGCCCTCATGCCCCTCCTTCCCGAGTTCCTGAGATACGATAAGTCAACAATGGGTTTACTCCTTCCCAAGCGACATGTGTCCATCACCTGTCACCCATTCCGACCTTTCTTTGGGTGCTTGTTGTTATGCCACTTATCATCCATGCGGTCCCCACTTATGGACGGGTCACGTGTTTGCATGAGCCCTCAGTGCTCAGCACTTCACGACTTCTACAATCGAAAAGAAACTCCCTCAAGTTTCGAACCCCCGATAGGCAATAGCCATGAAGGTTTCGATCCAATGCATCTCTCGTGCCTTGAATCCAAAGGTCACGATCACGTCGCGATCTCATGAATCATGAGTTCATGCAGCCCTACCCTTGACCACTCCAAGTTGCGAGTCAATGAAATACTACTCTCCTATCTATACAAAGGATAAGATTGATGGTCAATATAGCTCTGTCAGATCCTTAGATCTACGGTCCAGGATCCCATCGCTACATGCAAAGGCTAAAAGGGTCAAGGTGTTAATGCCTAAGCTCCTTCTCTAGATCCATTGGTCTCGACATACCTAGGGTATTCCTGAAAGTATTTTGACCGTTCGTCAACCAAATGGTAGGGTGTTCTCTCTTTCTATAATTGGGTTCGCTATCCCTTCTGAGCTTGAATCACGAAATTCAACTTCTCGGGGCTTCAAATTCCCATGACTCTGAGACCTTAGAGAGCTACCCTTCCGGCCCCAGACTTAACCATTTGTACAGAAACCAACAATGGCATATAAGCATACGCATACATCCATTATTTCTAGTTTAAAACACCAGGAAATCATTCTACATAACAATTATTATGGGCATATAAACACAAGCATGCATTCATGATATTCAGTTTGAAATACAAGGTATAAAACACTTATCAGATCTACCAGGTGTGATGGAACTGTTGAGAGGGGTGCTTGTTTCCACCCAACCGTAGGCTCAGTGACTCCAAACGGATTTACCACTAGCCACCCCCAAGCTAGACCACAATGCGTTGAGGTTCAGTCTCCTACTTCCAACTCAGCAAAAATCAAGGACGAAGGTTACTCTCCTTCTCCTAATATAGGAAAATAATGAAGGATGAAGGTTACTCTCCTTCTCCTAATATAGGAAAATAATGAAGGATGAAGGTTACTCTCGTTCTCCTGGTATTCATAACTCCCTGCATTTCCAAGGTTTTCTCCATTTCTCTTCTGTGATCCCCATCGCGTGCACAACTATCTCCTCCCTACCACATTTCCTCTCTTGCCAATTCATGTCTGCAAGGTTGCGTGTGGCGCAAATTCCACCATCCGTGGTTAGGTCTAAGGGCTGTTACAGATGGGCGGTTCACCCCAATCCCCTCATTAACTCTTGAGGAGCCTCCCCACCTACCAATCTGACGGGAAATCCATTCCAGGATCAAAGAGCTGCTTTGGTTTGTGAACACGTATAAACTAGTACAGTACTAGCTCGGTGGAAGTTAACGCAACCATTCCAAGTCCCTTCCACCACCTCTCATTAGCCATCATGGTCTGTTTTAGCACATCCATCTATCAACAGTCATGCAACACATATTCATTATATAATTTACATTCATCGACCTTTTATGCAAAGGTCCGTCAAATCAAACATTCACATCTTTGAGTTTTCCATAGTTCTTGGCCAATATAGTTATTTTTACAGACTGGGGGAAACAGGGNGGTTTTACATAGCATGAATATCTTTGAGGTATATTTCTCTCTCAGAAGGTACCATGAGGAGTTTTATGTCCTTCTTCCTTCTACAGATTCTAATGAGCCCATGTAGGTCTCTTCTGACCTACTACAATATCTCTGGGAACATCAACCGGGGGTACAGGATCAATGGGATCAATAGGCTCAATTGTCTCCCTCTGAACTATTGGAGGGTGAGGGGGAGAAGGAACCATCTCTTTTTTTTTCTCACTATCAATTTCCATTTGATATCCTCTAGATCCCAAGAAGGCTACCTCCTCCTCAAAGGTAACATCTATGTTCACCTCAATATCTCTATGACCAGGGATGTAGATCTAGTATGCCTTCGAAGAATCATTGTACCCCAAAAATGTACCCTTTCTACCTGAAGGATATATCTTGGTCCTTTTCTCTTTGGGTATATGAGTTTATACTGGAAACCCAAATATCCTGAACTTTCCAACCTCAGGCTTCACTACAGTGAAGTTCTCCTTGGGAGTCATGCTCCTTAAAGTACTATGGGGACTTATATTATGAACATACATTGTAGTCATGGATGCTTTTGCCAACAAAAGCATAGGTAAATTTTGATCATGAATCATCGCCTTGACTACCTCAACAATAGATTTGTTCTTCCTCTATGAGACCCCATTCTGTTAAGGGTTGTAAGGAACAATCTACTCCCTCTTGATCTCTGCCTCAATGCAGAAATCGCTAAAATCCTGGGAGATGTATTCTCCTCCATTATCCGATCTCAGCACTTTGATCTTCTTTCCGGTCAGGTTTTTGACTTGTGCTATGTACTCTTGAAATATGGAAAAGACTCCATCCTTGGTATTCAAGAAGTAAATCCAATTCTTCTGAGAGTATCCATCATGAAGATCACATAGTATAGCTATCCACTCAAGGAAGCAACTATCATGGGTCCTGTTGGTACAGGGGCAGACCTAGGGTTCAACTCTAACAACACACCAACAAGCCCTAACTATTGGCCCTTTTGGCAACACCTACGGAGAATATACAGTCTCACCCGAAGTAGAAATAGGGGGGTTGCAGGACACATGTGTCTACAACCAGAGGAAATGCAAGTGAATCCAAAACAACAACACACATACATCTAGTTATTCTTTACCAAGATTAAGCCTACTCCACACATTTATACCTCAAACCTAACGCAACGATGAAACAACAATATAACAGAAGGAAAAGAACACAACATCAACCATAGAGACACAAAATATACATGGTTCACCCTCTCCCTAGGGCTACATCTACAAAACTATGTTTCCTAATATATTAGATGGAAACATACAATTCTATCTGCGCACTTAGCTTGTAGATTTATCTCTCTCCTTATCTCTCTTTCTCTCCTCTCCCTATGCACCCAGTTGTAGGGTTGATCTTTGCACCCAGATGAAGATCCACGATACAATAATTCTTTCACAACACAATGCTTCTCACACTCAACAACAACCAATTATTAACCAACAATGAACCCCTCTTCTCTCATCTATATCTTTATTTATACATTACATGGTAAACGTCTAGGTGTTGAAACCCTAAGACCAAAACCCTAGGTCAAATTGACCCATGTTTTTAGGGCTTCGCCGACCTATCTTTCCTTGTTTCCCATGAGGTGCTCCAAAGCTTCCGTCGGTGGATTTTTCCACTTGCTAATTTTTCCATGATCCATATTCTTTGTTGATCTATCTTCCTTGATCTTCTCATTCAATGGCTCGCTTTCCCTTACTTTTCTCCTTCTTTTCTTCTTCTTTGACTACTTTGACCCATCCTCGGTACATATGCCTTTCGTGCAATTCATACTTCATCTTTTCTCTTCCTTTTTCTTTTATTTCTTCTTTAATCCATAACGAAGGGCCAACAGGACCCCAACACTCACCTGTGACTTTTCTCGAGTCACTTCAATACTAGACCTTCTGTTTTACTTCAAATTCAGACTGTGTGGAGCAGCCTGTGCTTTCTGCTATGTTCCTACCTTTCTTGTGCAGACTGTCTTTTCTGTGTCTGGTACCTAGTTTAAACTACACCTAGTACCTAGACCCTTCTTCTTATGCTTTTACTAAGAGTTATGAGGCAGTTGGTTGTCATAATACAATTTCAACCGGCTCCCATTTACTAAACCTTCCATCCATTCTCCACTCAAGGTGTTCAATTGCATACCTCCTCCTTCTGTAACATAGGAAACTTCATATGGCCCCATCCAATGTGTCCTGAACTTTCCAGGATGCTTCATGAACTTGTTGTCATATACTAATACCAAATATCCTTTCTTGAATGCTTTCTTCCTGATATGTCTATCATGGTATGCATTTTCGCATTCCTTCCATACCTACTGATGAAATCCTGCAATAAACTTGTCCTCCTCTAGTTCTACCAACTGCGCAAGCCTGTTTTGAACAACGCCAGTGTCATCCATATCGGTGAATGCTGCAATTCTTAGACTAGGAACCAAATATTCCATAGGTACTACTTCTTCCAGACCATAAACCAACTTAAAGGGAGTATGCATTGTTAGCTTCTTGCAAGTGGTTCTATAAGCCCATAATACTGCTGGTACTCTCAAATCCCAATCATCTTTGTTCACACTGCAAATATTCGTCAGCGATGTCTCCAAGATCTTATTGAAAGATTCGACTATACCATTCACTTCTGGGTTGTAACGGGTGCTCTTCTGATGGTGAACTTCAAATTCCTGAGTCAAGGATTCAATAGTCTTGTTAATAAAATATGTGTCTTGATCACTCATGAGGATCTTCGCGCATCCAAATCGAGTTATGATATCATCAAAGATGAACCGTGTAGTTGTAGTTGCACTGCAGTCCTTAATTTCTCTTGCTTCTGCCTATCTGGTCAAATACTCTGTTGCAGTGATAATGTATCTTTCTCATGTGCGCCTTAATGGTGGGTTAATAGGTCCCACAAAATCAATAGCCCATTTTTCAAACGCCTGTAGAGGTAGTTGAGGTTCTCAAAGAATCTCATCTCTTCTGGAATGTTTCCCAACTCTTTGGCATACATCACAGGCTCTGTAGTACTCCTTAGCATCTTTGTGTAAAGTGGGCCACCAGAGGCCAGCTCTAAGAACCTTATGCGTTGTTTCTTTTCCTGCATAATGTCCTCCTACAATGACTTCATGTGCTTCTTCCATAATCAGTGGTCTTTCTACCTCCATAACACATCTCCTCAAGTTCTCACCAAGTCCCATCTTATATATCTATCCAGCTATAAGTGAAAAATATGTAGCATGAACTACCAGTTGTTTCTTCTAAATAATTGTATACTCGTAGGGTGGCATTCTTGTAGACGGGAACTGGACTATCTCGGTGGAGTGATCATCCACCTTTCTGATGGCCAACAATTGTGTATCTGATAGTGTATCCTCCAAAATGGTAGGTTCCTCTCCATGTTCTAACCTGGATAAGTGATTAGGTCCCTTGTTCATTCTTCCTGGCTTGACCACAATATCATAATCGTAATCCTGGAATAACAATAGCCATCTGCATGTTCTTCCCCCCAACATTGGCTTGTTGACTAAGTATTTCAGTGCAGAGTGATTAGTGAACATCTTAAAATGTCCTCCCAACAAGTAGTGTTGAAACGTCTGCAGTGTGTACACCATGGATAAACCTTCTCTCTCAGTGGTAGAGTAATTTATCTCAACTGTAGATAGCTTCCTGCTAGCAAAGGCTAGCAGATGGTCAATATCTCCTGCTCCTAGTTGTGCTAAAACTGCTCCTAATGCAATAGATGAAGTATCGACATGCACATGGAATTCCTTACTCCAATCTGGGAAAACCAGAATAGGCGCAATAACCATTTTTTGTTTTAGTGTGTCGAAGCTCTATTGGCATTCCTCTGACCATTGAAACTAACAATATTTCTTTAAAATATTTTCCACGGGTGTCGTTATCTATGCATATCCCTTGATGAACTTTCTATAGTATCCAGTATGTCCCAGCGCAGTGCAGAGTTGTCTAACCTAAGTAGGAGGAGGTAGATCAACAATGATGGAAATCTTGGAAGGATCTACCAACAACCCCTTCTTACACACAATATGGCCTAGCATCACTCCAAAGGGTGAGAAGAAGATACACTTCTTCAGGTTCAGGTCAATCTGACATTTCCTGCACTTATCCAACATTAACTTCTTAAGCATTCAATACGGTTTTTCAATAAACTAAAAACAGTCCAATTATCAAAATATGCTTCCAAAAATATATGTAAAAATTCCTTGAATGTTTCGACCACCACCCTGGAAAAAAAGGTTGGTGCATTCTTCAATCTGAAAGGCATCACTGTGTACTGGAAAGAACCCCATTTTGTTGCAAATGTGGTCTTATGGCAATCTTCCTTAGCAATCCTGATCTAGTGATAACCTGAAAATCCATTTGTGAAGGAGTAAACTTCTTGTCCTCCTACATTATCTAACACTTCGTCAATGAAAGGTGTAGGGAATGGATCATGTAAACATGCATCATTCAACTTTCTTAGGTCTACACAAATCCTGATTTCTCCCATCTTCTTATCTTGGACTACCATAGGGATGATCTATTCAGATTCTTCGACAAGTTCTATGATTCCTTCTTCCAACATTCTATCTAATTCAATCTTGATTTTCTGTTTATATTTGGGATTTAGTCTGTAGGGTCTCTGCTTGATTGGCCTTGCATCTAGTTTCAAGGGGATATTTATTTCTCCCATGGGCCCTTTAATGCCCTTCATGTCTGTGAACTTGGTTGGAAACAAGTCCTGATATTCATGCAATAATTCTGTAATCTTATCAATAGTGGCATCATCCCAGTAATCTCCAATGTTTTCCAGCTTAGGTGCTTGTGCTATCCCAATATTAACTTTCTTGATTTTGATTGGCTTTCCAACAAAAGGTAGTTCAACCCCTAGCCCTTTTATGTCTCTTTGTCCTTCAGTTTCTGCAATGTTCACCTTCCTAGGAGCATCATCTTCATCAGCATTGATATTGTAACAACCTTGTAATTTATGAAGAGCTCTAGTCCATTAATATTCTTATTGCTCCAAAGGGAGGTTAGGTGCCCCCTCAAAGACTTTTTGTCTTACAAATTGTAAAGCCTGATCTACTATAGGGTGATGACTTTCAAACAAAAATGTAGCTACAAAGTTTTGAGTCATACCATGCCAATCTGCAATGGTGAGGTGCAGTTCTGCTTGAAGATACCAATTTATAAGCGTTGTGTCAAACATGTTACTGAATTTATGCACCCACTATTCTTGGGGAATGTTGCTCCAGGCTTCCTCACAACTTCTCACATGGTCCTTTGGACAGCTCTGACCTATGTATCGAACTTCACCCCCTTCAACTTGGTCTGAAAAGTGCACTGTCATCAAAGTGAGACATTACACCCACTCTGCGATTTTATTCTTGTGTGTTCCCCACCATCCTATTGGTGTTGCTTTCAAGGCTTCGTCTAGTGCCAACAACCTCTGTTGTACTAGTTCAATTTCTTCAAATTCCAATAAGAAAGTTTCTAAATGATTTAAACCATCAAATGTGGGTAGATTACTTACTTTTGTGCCAATCCAGTGAACTTCCCTGGTCAATCTGGCACATCCTCGTGTGGAGACTTCATACATCCTATTCTGTCAGTTCCCCATTGCTTCTTCTGAATCTAATGAGCATGCACTTTCACTTCACCAGCTTAAATTCCCATTTGTTGTAGGATTAATGTAATCCTACTTCCTTGCTGTCAATTTATATATATTCTCTAGTTCATAAGAACGGTCTTCTTCTTTGATGGGTTATGTGTATCTGTGACCTTCGTCAGGATCAAGAGGTGCAATGACCCGAAGGCCATCACCTTCAAATGCCATTCTTATTTTCTTTAAGTCAACAACAGTGGAATTGTTGAAAGCCCAATCAATTCCTAGCAATGCAGGATAAGGATAGTTATCATCAACTATCTCAATTGCTTCAAAGTCTGCAAATGTCCTCACCCCGTCGATGTCCACTGGGACATGCTCTAGTATTCCAAAGGGGCTTACTACTTGTTGATTAGCCATCCTGAGCCTGATAGGGGAATAAATCAACTTAGGTTTTCCCATCAATTCCCAGGTATGCTTCGTCATAACATTAACTTATGACCCTAAGTCAAGGACCACATAATCTATGTCATAATATCCAATCTGAGCATTAAGGTGTGGTTCCTTGTTTGTCCTTCTCTTTTGAGATACTTGATGTACTACTTTATTCAGCAGAGGATATACCCTTCCTATCTCATACGGTTTGATCAAGTGTTGTATTTCTTGCAGAGCTCTTTCATCCTTAATCAAATCAATGACCGTATATAAGAAATTGATAAGCTTTCTTACCTCTTTTCCATATCCAAGCATAGTAGACTGATCGAATGCTAGAGGCATTCCACATTCTCTCACTTATAGCTGTGCCTTTGATGAAGAATCTTGATCTCTTCTGAATTCTCTTCTTGCCTCTTCAAACATCTTCTTTTCTTTCCTTGGATCAAACGCTTCTGTCTTCTCTGCAACTCTTCTGACCCTTGATCCCTCTGTAGTATTTTCTGGGGTCACCCTGTCTTCTCCTGTAACAACACCTCCTCTAGTGATAACAACGACTCTAGGATCCTCTCTGTGAGGTTCTGCTGATATTATTTGTACTTGCTAGTTTCCTCCCCGTCTCTCCTGAAGTTTGTCTAGCAGTACTGGACAATATTCAAGAACATGTTCAAATGAGTTGCAGTAGCTGCAAGTGGTACAAGGGTTCTGACAGTCTATTTCCAAGTCACCTGGCTAGGTGCACTTATAACAAATTATCTGACCTCAACCTCGACCCATGCCTCCTCCTCGTCCTCTTCCTCTGAATCCACCTCGAGGGTTGAAGTTTCCTCGTCTTGGGGAATTAAACTCCATAGTATTTCCCTCATGCTGTATCTCTCCTTTAACTCTATATGTATCTCTTGACCTTTCATGCAAGAGGTCATAAGCCCTACAATCTTTCTCATCATGCCCCATAGATTTACAGAATGTACAATAAAGATTGGTAGGTTTCTGGATATATTTTTGCATATAATAACATTCTCCAAGGCAATGTCTATTTCTACATACCTCGCACTAGGGTAGAGTAACCTACCTCAAAGGGCTCAAAGCGCCAAAGTCCAAGTATTCATTAAACAAGGGGCAATGCTCCTTGTCATGGCCCTCTGACTTTCATATGATGCACCATATGTCTTCTCTTTTATCTTTTCCCTTATCTTTATTCATATCTTCGACCTGGAAAGATAAGCTAGTTAGTTGACTCAAAATTTGACTCATACCTGAGTTAGATTCTCCCATAGGGGTCGATTCTAGCTTCATAGCGATCTCCAGTGCCTCAGCCTGTGAAGCGACCTTCTATTGCATCAAAGGAACTATGATGTGTGGTAAAATGGAAGCAATGAACCATTCCTTATTCTTCTCATATAGAATCTGAAAAATCAAATGGCCCGTCAAGGTCTTAAACCTATGATCAAACTCCCAAATAGGTTCAGCTATTCTCTACTTGATTCCTTTCAGTTCTGTAATGCACTGTGACTCCGACTTGGGTTTCTTGAATTCTTCACTCAATGCTGTCTTGATATCATTTAGCGGTTTAGGTTGTGCAACTCCTTTAACAAACTTCATGTACCATCTCAGTGTGCAGTCTCTCAAGGTAGTACTAAATTGAGCTCTTTTAACTTCTTCGTCATTGACTTGCTTAATACTCCATACAGCTTCACATAAGAACCAGTGTTGATCAGGATCTTTAGATCCATCTCCTCTAAATATAGGTAACCTCATTTCATCTACCATAGATCTTCATAGGGTTTTTGACTGATTATGTACTAAACTGCTGGTAATAGTGCTATGGGTGCTCTGATATCTCTGTCTACTCTGGTTACTTAATGCTGCTAAAACAACAGGAGGAGTAATAGTACTTACTTCAACAGTCGATGTAGTTCTTGAAATCTTTGATTCTTCCCAGTGAGGTTCTTCAGTCTTCCTCTCCTATGCCCTAACAGACTCTGAATATTCCTCATTCAACAAGTCTTCTTCTTCCCTACTATATAACCCTTCATCTTATGCTAATGGTTTGTGATTCTTCTCAAACACGTATACCAGAGGAACCTCTCTGAAGGTTCTCCCACTATGTGTATGTCCAACCACTATGTTGTTTTCAATGTCTGAGTTCTTGAACATTAGCTTTTCAATCTGACCAATTACTGTATATTCAATATGTTCTTCTCATGCAATATCATCTTGGTCTTCAGCTTCAAAAAGTGTAAAATTTTTCCTCTTGATCCCTTAAAGAAATATCTCTCTGCTTGGATATATGACTCTATTATGTCAATAGGAAGCTCGTTAATGTACCCTCTGATAGTACTATCAAACCAATGATCTACTTCTCTTGACACAGCTTTATCAACTCTCTTGACCTTCTTGATTATCACCGACGTCCAAACCACAGGTGGTCTAGATCTGATTTCAAACTGGGTATCTGCTAATCTGGCTAACCACTCGTATAGCTCCTTATGAATTTCTACAAAGAAAATCTTGTGTATATCATTAAAGATATACCTTCCCAACCAGTCTTTTGTACTAAGATTAGGTTTCTTGTTCTGGGCTTCAGAAAAATCCTTTTCTTTTTCTTCTATCCACTTATGAATCTTTGTCTTCAATGGAAACCACCTTGACATTCCCTCAAGAAGATCCTGGTCCCTACAACAAAACCATTTTTTGGTATAGGGACAGACCCATGGTTCAACTCTAATAGCGCACCAACAATCCCTAACTACTGGCCCTTTCAGCAACACCTGTGGAGAAAATGTAGTCTCACCTGAAGTAGCAATAGGGGGGTTCCAGGACACATGTGTCTACAACTAGAGGAAATGCAAGTGAATCCAAAACAAAAAAACACAGAGATCTAGTTATTATTTACCAATATTAAGCCTACTCTGCACATTTATACCTCAAATCTAACACAACGATGAAACAACAGTATACCAGAAGGAAAAGAACACAACATCAACCATAGAGACACAAAATATATGTGGTTCACCCTCTCCTTAGGGCTACGTCCACATAACTGTGTTTCTTGATATATTAGATGGAAACATACAGTTCTATCTGTGAACTTAGCTTACATATTTCTCTCTCTCCTTCTCTCTCCTTATCTCCCCTCCCTGCACACCCAGCTGCAAGGTTGATCTTCGCACCCAACTGAAGATCCACGATACAATAATTCTCTCACAACACAATTCTTCTCACACTCAACAACAACCAATTATTGACCAACAACGAACCCCTCTTCTCTCATCTAGATATTTATTTATACATTACATGGTAAACGTCTAGGTGTTGAAACCCTAGATCTGAAACCCTAAGTCCAAAACCTTGGGTCAACTTGACCCATGTTTTTAGGGCTTCGTTGGCCTGTCTTTCCTTCTTTCCTGTGAGGTGCTCCAAAGCATCTGTCGATGGATTTTTCCACTTGTTGAGTTGTCCATGTTGGCACAGGGGCAGACCCAGGGTTCAACGCTACAACAATGCACCAACAAAACCCTAACTATTGACCCTTTCGACAACACTTGCGAAGAAGATGAAGTCTCACCCAAGGTAGAGGAAGGGGTGGTTACAGGACTCAAGTGTCTGGGACCTTAGCTGGGACACAGATCTGTGATTATAATACTTAATAGAGAACTTAGCATCAACAGTTCATCAATATTCAACCAATAACTACTGCACAGATAGAACAGATCATCGCATCATTCACTCAGATCTAATGTATTTAAGCACTTTATCATAAACAGGTAGGTTATATCTATGAGATCAAGCACTAAGAACCTTCATAGAGATCAAATATAACATTCTTACATGTCATTAGCACAAAGCATAAGTAGATTTATCTATCTCTATCAAAGCACTTAGCAAGAGAAGTTATAAATACATCAAGACAAGCACAAAGCGGAACAACACAGTGTTTACGTGGTTCACCCCCACCCTGGGGCTACGTCCACCAACTCTTCTTCTTTATTGTTTTTAGTTAATCGATTACAAGCACAGAGCCTCAAAACCCTACTTCACCCAGGATAGGAGATCTGCGCACCTCACTAGATCCTCCTTCCTTGTGTTATAGCACAAATCACTTCACTACCTGTTACAATAACTTGCACCTAGCTCTGCAAGTCTCTCACAATATGCACAGAGCATATAAAAAACATACTTGCACTTATCATTTATCTTATTAGCCTTACATCACATAGATCATATCCCCTTCTTTTTTGTTTCCTAGACATCTATATATATAGTACAAAATAGGCCTAAACATGGGTAAACCCATGGGTTGACATCACATGCCCGTTACATAGTCCCAAATCCCAAAAAGGTACCAAAAAGGGGTTGTGATCCCGTGATATTCGCTTCATCTTGTGCTCCTCCTTTGATAGGCTATCGAAGTCCCAAAATACATCAAACTTGACCAGATCCCTCAAAACTTGGTCAAGGGCCAACAAGCCCCCAACACTCACCTGTGACTCATCCCGAGTCACTCTGATGTGGGAAGTTCTACTTCAAATGTTTCGAGCTTGGCTCGAACTTCTTCGACTTGCTATTGTGCTACAATATCTTGTTCAACAAACTCTTGAATGACTGCATCATTCATAGGTCCTTCCAGGAGTTGTTCTACTGTGGTGCTAACCTGCTCCAGTTCTGCTCCCTGACTCTTGACCTTTAAGAACAATTGGTAAGCCTTGTCTTGTACAGGTTGGAGTCTTTGAGTTACGTCCATAACTCTTCTTTGGATAGCGTGGATCTATTGTTGGGCAGTTCATTGCTCTTGAGATCTCTTCATTCTCTCCATAGCTATCAGGTCTTTCAATTGTGCCTATAGTGTTTCTGAGTCCTACTTTGATTCCTAGAGCTGTGACTCCAGTGCCTACAATTATGGGTTTTTGGTGAGTTTCTCATATGTCTGGGCACTGTGATCAGTGAATTTCTTACATTCTAAGGTAAGGGCCTTTAGCCTTTCAACTATGCTCCTGGAAGTTGCTTATCTTTGGTCCTTGACTTCCTGTGGGGTCTCGGGCATAGTGTGTAGCTCCAAGTCTACGATTGTTGTTGCAGCTGCTAGATCACTTCTTCAAGTTGCACTACTTGCTTCGTGACTTGATCCTCTTCCTTTAATTCTACGACAGTTATAGAGTGCAGTGCTCTATTGACCGCTTCCTTCACTTCGAGTTGCTCAGTGAGAAATTGCTCCTTGCGTTGCTATAGTTGTTCCTTTTCTTCATCAAAATTCTCTTGGAGAGAACTCTTTTCCTGTTCGACAACTCGACGTTGTTCTACAAGTACTCCCTATACTTGTACCAAAGCCTGGGTGGTTTGTTTTGTTTCCTCTTGTGCTCGTCGAAGGTGAGCTTCGACTGTATTAGCTAACCGGTAGAGTTGAGCTAGTTCATCTCCTGGTTCTGGTGTTCCCAGTGGCAGAGGTGTAGTGGAGACTGTGCAGCCAGACTGTAGTGCCTACTGGACCACTTGGAGTATGACCTCAATTCTATTGTACATCTCCTCCTTCTTAGCTTCTTGCTTCTCTTTTATCTCCAGTGAAGCATCGTTTAGGGCTACTATTATGAAATTGAAATCATCAGAGGTGAGTATGGTCTACATCTTAGTTATAGAGGCTTTTGATTTCTTCTGGGAAGAAGGCTTCGGGGAAGAAACCTTCATTTTCTTAGAGGGGTCCTCCTTGTCTCTAGGCGGTGTTACTTTGTCTTTCTTCTGTTCAGTTTCTGCACCATCTATCTCCTCGCCATCACCCCCTTGCTATGGTGATATGGAAGAATTCTTCACTAAGGCACTGCTTAAATCTTGTACTTCATCAGTCTTCTTTGTCTTACTAGGTCCGAGTATGTCCTGCACAGCTTCTGGCCTGCCGATGTCGGACATCTCCGCAGGGTCTGCTGGAATAAGGAGGTCAATGGAACATTCCTTAGTAATCTCTTATAAGCCCTCCTCTATCACTTTTTAATAGGATTGAAGTTGTTTCTTGTTCTCGTTGGTGCATGCTGTGATATAAATGAAATGTTGATCAGCGCTGGATTTCATCAAATGCCTGAATTGGTGTAAAGTGTTCGACGTCATGCGAGGCTCGAACTGGATGACTATCTTTAGCTGATTGTATATGTATGGAACATGGAATTTTACTTCCATTGCTTATTCATGTCACTTGAGTACCACAATGTACTAAACTTCGCGGTCAATGGTTTGAAAGGCTCGATGGTCGGGAAGGTTGCACCTTCCGGCATCTCCCAAGCAATGAAAGAAATAAAGATTAATAGCTAGCTAAAATGGATTTTGTATCCTTGATCTTTCACTTCTATACAGTCAAGTTCCAACTGGTTCACCAGGTACTTCTCCCAATTCATTTGTAGGCCCTCTGTGCATTTTCCTGCGGGGTCGACTACAAAACCAGTCACTTGGGTGGGTCGGTTCTTGCGTACTAACTTCCTTGTAATCAACTGATAGGCAAAGTGAACTGTGCCATTCTGAATAGAGTCTACCTTGTAGCCTCGCATGCCCTTCTTGACATCTCCATAAGTTTCCTTTATCCTTTGTGGGAGAGCACAGTCCATGGAGTTTCTAGGATAGAAATCCTGTGGGTCGGGTCCTTGCATACTCAAACTTGTGATCAGATTGATCAAGGTCAAATCAACTGTGATACGGTGGTTTAGCCACAAATATCTGCCATGGTAACAAGACTGCAGCAGCTTGACACATGCATTCACCTCTTGGTGTCTTCCAAAGTGAGGAATTTTCATGACGTTGAGTAGGGTGGAATGCACGAGGTTATGAGTCCATGCTTGGGGAATTACCTTTGAGTTTTTTCCTTTTGTTATAGTCAGATACTTATGTGGGGCTAACATGTTGTAGAATTTGCGATCTCTGAGGTTGAAGTCGCTAAACTTCAACACTGCGATCTTATCTTGGTCTGCTCATACTGCACGTATCCCCTTCGGGAGGTACACAATGACCAAAGCGTACTCAAAATATATAGGTACACTATCGTGGTTTACAACACCATTTAAAGGTGGTATATAGGTGGGTAAGATAGTCGGGATCAGTTTAGAATTTTCTAAGTCATCCCTGTGATTAATGCACTTCTCATCGGATGGTCGGGATGGTCCTACTCTGCGAGTAGTGGATGGAGAGGTTGGAAGTCCTCTCATGGATGATTCTTGTATACCTATAGACATCGGCATGACTCTTTCAGTCATGAGGTTGATCAAAACTTCCTCAACAACTTTTTATGCAGTGCTCAACTCGTCTGACATGCACACTCAGGGTTAATAATCTCAGGTTCGGGGGTTATCTTAGACACAATAATGAGATAGAGAGCAAAAGCACGATGATCACTATATAAACTCAACTTAGCCTGCGGGCTCAAATTCTCAATTGGCAAAAGTGTTCTCGGTGCATGGCACGGTGGGATAAATAGGTAACTCGACAACGGGTCGCTTGCAACGGGTATGAGGCCTTCATTAACTCAGTTTTGTCCATTATGGCGCAGTCCAATGGTCTAGTGGTGATCCATAAATTCATTTCTACTCATTCGGAGCATCACGTGAACGGTTATAATGTCCTCAATGGCTATATTTCTTCACCATGCCGAAGTGCCATGTGTCATTGTTATGATATCCTGGCGAAGCTCAAATTTTGCAAATTTTCCTTCCATGAGGTTCCCTTTGGAGCCTTTTGCAACTTATCGATATTGGCTCTCTTCTTACTTAACTTTCTAGCCTTCTTTCCAGTGAGCTTCGTCTCAGTATTCCTTTTTCCATTCTGATTTTTGTCTTCTTTTGACCTAGTCAGTTTGTGTTGTTGAGATTCTTCCCTAGGGTTCCTGGATAATACTTATTCTTTGTCTAGGATAGGTACTTCAATATTCTGTGGATCCTCTAGTGTTCTTGCAACTTTGACATTCAGGTCTCTTGTGTTAAATAGCTTCGATCTGTTCTCCTATTCTTCAATCAAGTGTGCGATCCTTCTAGTCATGAAATCTTTTAATTCTTGCTTCTTATGTTCCAAAAATTCTTCTTCTTCCTTTCATCTGGATCGATCTCTATCAATCCAAGGTTTTCCTAATAACATGTTAAATGGGGCACTGTCATCAATAAATTTAATAATCTCAAAATCTTATGTTGTCAAAGTTCTATTAACATTCATAGGTATGTGAGTGAGCTTCCAACATAGGTTTATCATCTTTCCTTTGAATAACCCTATTCCTCCTAA
>JASDQU010011624.1:317105-336889 GCA_032191745.1 Picea mariana | reverse complement strand
ACAATCCCCTCCCCCTTAAAGTAACACCTTCCTTGGTGTTCTTTTCAGCAACACCTACCATGCCTTCTTATTTCATTTGTCTCAAAAATGGTATCCCTCTTCTTGGTCTAGTCTTTTCTCAGGCTCTTTGCATTCAACACATACCTACAACAATTTCAAACAACAATCACATTAACCTCAATTTTTATGTAAAAACATTTTATTGTTGTCCATAGTTAAAGAGGAATTTTACTATTAGATTAATACTTATCTGAGCAGTTTATGGTTTTTCATCCATATGGTTTTCTCATTAACTCAACTCACTGCTTTTCTTGACATACCCATTGTGTGCATGATCCCAATCAACAAATGACAAAATTTCAAAAACTCCACCGAGTTCTTTCACATGAGCTATAAAAATCTCCCCTTCCTTGTGGTCACTCGTCTTTTAGGCTCAGGGTCCAGCATCCCCTTCTCTGCTATACAGTCCCTTGGGTGATCCATCTTTCCTTCCCAATCTTTCTCGCACAAGAAGATTTTCAGAGACTTTGACGAGTCTTACAATTGAAGTGTCCCCCAAGATTTTTCTTGCTGAGGCATACCTCTAGCTTGATCTGCCGAAAGAATCCCTTCGGTCTATTTTCCCAAAACACAACATTCTTTATGGCAATCATGACTTATCACAAAATTCAACAATATCACTCTTTCATGCTTTCTTATTTGACAACCACCATCTATCCTCCCTATGACAAATCTCTTCATCTCACCTCTGTTCACATGCATATATAAAGTTGTGATATATTTTCATTAAATTTTCATTCAAAAATTCTTCCCAAATCTGTTACCCGTAGATTTTCAAATTCACAATTTCATTTCATTTTTAGATATGTTCCATACTGGAACCAAAGTTCACAAGCATGATATTTCCTTCTCATAATAGTTTGTCTCTTTCATAATCAACAGATTTTTGACACTTGAAAGTGCAACGTTGGATATTATGCTCGCAAATGATTTCCAAGATTTATTATTTAACTATATTAATAATATACTAGTAGGTGGGACCCCTTGTTTAACTTATGGCACTATCATGGAGAAGAGCCACTTATATTTTGTTTGCCTATGTATTGGTTGCGACACAGTTTCTACAACTCATTTGCTTCAAATCATGGTTAAAATGTTTATGATAATATGTTGTGGGCAAGGTGATTAAAACAAGGAATAATATGATCTTGATTGTCTCTCACGAAATATGATCATGCTGCCTTTTGGATGAAAGAAATACACTCCAGTTTTAATATATTGTCCATAGAAAAGATTGGGTGATCACCTTGACCCTTGCTACGATTGTTATGTCCATTGGTTGAATTGCAATTTGGTTGTGTTCCTAGAAAGTTGTCATATGAAAAAAATCCAGAGTGGCAAGGGGTGATGGACTTTGGAATATCGCGCACTTTGCATATTGTAACATGGAAAGTTTGGAATATTTTGTTGTATTAATGGTTTTAAATGTTAATGGTATGGTGAGATGGCTAGTGGGCTTGTCTCGTACTAAGCCATGAATGAAAATATGAAGGAAGAAGCGACGTGTAGTAAATGCACGTCACTCAAACTCGCCTCAAGCCTACCACCCTAGTCATTCTTGCATTTTTTATCTGTTAGTTGTTGTTGCTCCACCTTGCCCGGTCGTGGAGGAAGTATAAAACCTTGGTTTTTCTCCTTACACAATATTTTACAGGTATGGAGTTTTCTTACTTTTCCATCCATGAAATTTGCTCTTCCCTTAAATCAAAATGTTGGCTCTGGTTGCTCGTGGTCTGTGTAATTCTCAAGTTTTCATGATGTTTTTTTGGAACTGTGTATTTATGGTTGCATCCTTGGTTTTCTGTGGTGGTTGTTCTGAGATTGTTGGCATTAAAAAATGGTCGCGATGTCTTTGTTGTGTGTGATTGTTTGCAAATATTTGATGAGTAAAATTTTTGGTTGAGCCTGCCTTGCCTATGGTTTTGTATTGTGGGTTGGGCCTCCCTATTGAAATGGGTTATCTCAACCTTACCTATG
Organism: Picea mariana; assembly: GCA_032191745.1. NCBI lineage: Eukaryota > Viridiplantae > Streptophyta > Pinopsida > Pinales > Pinaceae > Picea > Picea mariana. The sequence goes on along the minus strand of JASDQU010011624.1, from coordinate 334,852 downwards.
GGTTTTTTGAATACCCCACCTATAGATTGACATTGCTGGTCCCTGTGAATGTTTAAGTGGAATTTGATGAAGGAATAAAACCTTTTGTGCCTTGTCCTGGCCAAACCCTCAGTTGTTAGCCCATCTTCTTATGACTTCACTGTCACTGTTGCGTGGTGAACCTTATGCAAATATGAGGACATTTCTTACCCAGATTTTGGTGGGAGCACTATTCGTGTTTTTTTGGTTTGGGCATGTTTATTAATTGGTTACTTGTTATGTTGTGATGAAGGAACTGTTGGATTCACCTATTATTTGGAAGTTACACTCTGTGTATACGAAGCTCATGAAGTCAATATAAATGTTGTGAATTATTGTTATATTATCTGTGATCGATTATAATAATGAAAATCACTTGTGGAGTAAGTTTTTCATGCTATGCAACTGCCAAACCCTTTGTTTAAATTTCCCCGCTTTCTCTACCACTTACTGTCATCAACATATCTCGAACCCTACGCATTACAGTGAAAGCGTTGCTTACTCTAGTTTGAGTTGATGAGAGCATTGTTCTTGCTTGGTTACTTGGGCATGAGTTTAATTTGTCCATTGCTTGGAAATTGTGGAATGAGTCTGTACTCACCTATTCATTGGAAATTATAGTTTGTTGAATCTTGTGTTCCCGATAACAAATGTTATTTATCTTGGTTAAATCGTCATGTTTTATTGTTAGTAAATCACCTGTGTTCGAAATGTATGATTCTAAAATTAAGTAATAATGCCCATAATGAAGTTAAGAGAACTTGTATTGAATAGTGGTTTGATTTAATGATGGATATGAGTTTTTTTTTTGGGAGCACTATGCGTGACCCTGTGGGATTTAAAGGACTATTACTGGCGTTGATGTTATGAATCGTGGCTCATCCACTCTAAGATTAATGTTGTATTCATGTAGTGATTATGATGTTGTTCATCATTTCTGTTATATAATGATAATATTGTTATAATGGTTACTGTGGTTAAATATTTCTAGGCATATCAGATAGTTTACTATGTAAAAATAATTCAGAGGACAAAGAGAAATTTTGTTAAAGAAGGCATCAGTTTGGGTTATTGTTTTGGAAACAAAATATTGTTTAAACTTAAGGATTTTGGATAGAGATATATTTTGATTGCATCAGAGATGGTATGTTTTATTTTTTTCACTTGAACAGTATCCATAACATTTCCCTATCATTCTATCATTTTTCACTAATTACACTCCCTCCACAATCCCGATTTCACTTATTGCATCTATGTTCTATGATATAAATTTTAAAATAAAATTCTATGTGGAATCGAAAGAAAGATAACATAGCAAGGGTTGAGGACTAATATTCTTGATATTTTATATACATAGTTAATTGTTTGGTTATTTTTTTAACAATATCCGTATATGGATTCTCTCCATGATACCATTTTTCACTAATTACACTCCCTCCATATTTCCCATGAGCCCTATCATTCCCTATTTATGTGGCAATTAATGAATGATGTGTTATGGATGGATTTGCATGTATCTTGTGTCAATTTTGGAGCCAAATTTTGATTCATGTAAGCAAAGTGTCATGTATGGTTTATTAAGAGATTCATTACTGAAAAATTGTTGCTACAGGTATAGCATTTTTAGTAGAGGCGGGAATGGTCGAAATAAAAGAGGCAAGGTAAATTGGAATCGAGGCAATTCTGACATTGACCCACAAGAGTTGAACCAATTGTTCCAAGATGGGTTCTTTAATTGGGTTGGCCATGGGATAATGCACCCTCGACCAGAAAGACCACCTTTCCAGTCTCCTTAGAAAATTCACAAAATTTTCATTCCTCCACATGTGTCTTTGCAGCTCGAAGTCCCCACAAATGACGGTTGGAAAGAGATTGTCCACCAGCTTGTCTCTCACCATCGTGGTTGGCCCACTATTTCATTACCTTTACCACCACATGTTAATCCCAATGTCCAAATTTCCCATGTTCTTTCACCAGTTTGGTCTTCACATGCTAGTAAGAGATTGAAAACTGATATTCCCCAACCTATGCAATACAAAGGAAAAGCAGTTGCCTCCCCTTATTCTCCCTCCATTGATTCCTGTAAATCTGTGTATTCCCACCTTCATTTAAAGGATGACTGCTCCCATGTGATCAGTGAGATACAACCCCAAGGGTCCAATCAACCACTGGCTACTTTAGAAAATTCTAAGGGAAACAACAATGAAAAAAAAGAAAATTGCCTCACAAAGTGGCAAATATGGTTTTTAAATTATGTCTTATGTGATTCAATTGACGAGGAAAAATTTTAATGGTTTTCAGCATATTTTGGACAACAAGCCCTATTTTTGATATTTTTTGGATAATGTGGATATATATTCTTTTAGGATATGATATAAATTATTGCTGATATTTAAATATCCAATTTAAAAGATATTCAAGGGAGTTACAAGGGTGACATATGGTCAAAATGATTATCTTTTCTGTGTTATATTTCATGATTTAAAAAGTAGAAATGACGGGAGTCACAAGGGGTCCCACCTACCTAGTTATTATTAATTAAGACCCTTAACTATATTATTATTATTTATTTCTCCTAAACTAATTAGTTAAGTTAAATCAACTTAACCAAAGAATGTAGTTGAACTACTTCAACTTATTGGGAAAGAATAAAAGCTCAATGAGAAGAAGACACAAGAGGAGAATAGAAGGAGAAAACAAGACTAAGGTTTGCTCTTTAGTTACATGAGATAGATTCAGTTTTCATTCATTTTTGAGTTTATTCGAAAGCCTAATTCTCTTGTTGACAACATGATATTATTGTAGACAACAAGGTTCAAGACTGAACCACACTTTTCAGATGCGTTTTTTAGAGGTGTTGATTCATCCTTGATAGTTTGTGTATTCTTGTATGTCTGTGAATTAATTTTCATGGTTGATAAAGGATATCTTGCAAGTCAAAATGGCAGCAGTTTGTGGCAAGTTGATTATGATTATTAATTTCAGTTTTATTTTATTGTCAGAGTCTTTTTGTATGATATTCATCGGAGATCTCTAAATCAGACTTTGGTCCATACCCTTGCAGGGGTTTTGTAAAGAGAAAAACACTTTAACATCTCATAATGAAATAAAATCAGATTGTTATTCTGTCTCATACATGTGTTTTTGTGACTTGGTTACTTTTTCACTTTTTGATCTCCATGTTTACTTTATCGTAAAATATATCTACATTCCAGTAGCTTTTATAAATTTTATTTTATATTTCAACATATTTAAATTATAAAATCAGCCTCAGTCCTTGTAATTAATACTTGCGGATTGAGTGAATATTTTGAGGCTATTAACCCCGGGTGACATTCCCAACTATCTTGTCTTGGTTAGAAAAGATCTGAAAATGATTGAGTAAGGTAATCCATACATTTTCCTCAACATTTATTTGGCAACCATACTGGGGAGATCTTCCATATCTCTCTGGTTGATTGTATTCATGATTATCTTTGAATATTTATGCTTTTTGTTTATGAATCTTTGACTGATTTTTCTCATGAAAATACCTTCTACAGGACAACTCAATATTGAACACGGTCTTAAAGATAAGACCATCATTGCCTTGACTTTATTCAATACTATCTTAGAAACTTCTAATACCCAGGCTGAGCTTGAATGCTCATGGGAAGTAATTTAACAAGATATAAGTATCTTTGAATGTTGGGAGGCCAGGCAAAGGTAGCCTAGAAATCAATCGTAGCCCTCCTTTTCCTAAAAATTTTGATCTTCTTTTTCATGTCCTCAAATCCTCGCATCTCTAGAAGAAGAAGAGGATTGTATTTTGAAGCCACTCCTATCATTGAAATAGGAAGGAGGAAAGCCATTTTGTAAACCCAAGGAAGTACTCTAAGGAGATGTTTGTCTGATTCGTCTAGTTCACCCTTCTCACCCTCACCCATGATTTTCAAAATGGCATATGCGGGTGTCTCTAGTGGTACTAGAGGTGCCTCGTCATCTCAACCTTCAGCCTCGTCAGTAATTGGTAGTATATACAATCACCAAGTTCATGTCCAATCTACTACCAACCCTGCTAATATGATAAAGAAATACAGGCTTTTTCAGTTTGAAGAAGATGCTACTACTACCCTGTGGCACGTATCTTCTCCCTTGAATCTTTCACCTGCTACTCATTCATTACCAAAATTTAAAGAGCATCTTCTTAGGTTCTCAAGAAATAACATTATCTCTACAAATGAACATCTAGTAGCGTTTTTTAATGCTTGTCACAATATGGAAGCTAATGATAATGATACTTGCATTCGCTTATTTGTCAACTCTCTTGAAGGGAAAGCAGCAACAGATTTTTTTGATCTCCCTCCCAAGATTCTTTCCACATGGGAAGAGTTAGTTTACTGGTTCAATTCCACTTATGGGAAGTCTAAGAGCCTAGATGAACAATTACAGGAATATAATAACATTGTTTACAAGGATGGTGAGACTATTAAGTCTTTCAATCTTCATTTCACCAAGTTGTATAATCAAATCCCCGAAGTTATTTTCCCCTAGAACCAAGATTCTTTCATGCATTACTATAATGCTCTACCTTCCCCTTATTGGCATAGGCTTGAAGAAAAATCTATTGACAATCTTGGTTTTGCTCTTCATACTTGTCTAGATTATGAAGAACAACTAGAAAGAACAGATCTCCCCAAGGGGGACTCAATTAAGAAAACAAACATGTCTTCCCTCATACAACTTGTGCAAGATATGAAAAATCAGATGATAGCATATGAACGAAAGGGAAATGTACCTTCACTTACTCCTGGGGAATCATCTTCTTCCTCGACACCTTTTAGGAATACCATTGAAAACAACTTTCATCCCAAAGCCATCATGTCTCGCAGTTGGTGTAACTTATGTGAGGAAAATCACGAAGAAAGTACTTGTGAGGTTAAGAAGAGCGTTAGAGATAAAATCTTTGGCAAGAAGACCAAAACCACCATTGTTTTTCTAGATTGGGAAAAAATAGTAGATGTTATGATCATAAACACTAGGAACAAATCCTATGCTTCTAAAGGAAAATGTGACTCCCCTCATACTTCTTCTATTCCAAGCTCATCTTTGCAAGATGAGATTGTACAAGCTACCAAGACTCTCGAAAATCAAGGATTTCCCTCTCCTCTTCCCTCCTCCAAGTATAAAATTCTCAACCAATTGGCTATTATAACCCTAAATTGCACCATACATGCATACTTGGCATCAGGCCATATTACTTGCTATCTTTGCCAAGACATCATTGAAGAGCTCTTCTAAAAAACCATTTTTTTGAATGTGTACACACCCTACACCACTACTTCCCATGTACACATGCTTGTTGCACCACTATAGCCCACGTACACACAAAAAAATGTGAAAAGTGAAAATTGCAAAGGGATATGGGTTTTCGGGCCATTACCTAACCAGTTGACCACCCATAGCCAGTCACCCCAACCGTTACTATATCTTTTGGCCTATAAAAGAAGGTGTTGGGGTCTCATTCCTAAGAGAAGCATGAGAGCATAGAAACTCTTCCTATTTCAGTATTCCCCCTTTTCCCCAATATTTTGCAACCACATCGTGAGTTTGAGCCATAATTCCTTCTTCCTCCATTCCAAACCCTTTCCATTTCCCTAGAGAGAATTGAAAAGGAGAAGAATACATGGAAGAAGTTGGTGCATGGTGAAGAGGAGCCCAAGACTGGGTTCGAGGAGCAATTTTCGGTCTCATATTGTAAACAAATTTTGTGATATTAATATAAAGAAATAATTTTTCCATCCCGCCAAATGATGTCTTAAATATTTATGATTTGTTTACATTCTTGATTATGATGTATAACCCACTAATCCATATATAGAATGCATTCTTGTAGTTTCTTGTTTGTCTTTTGGTGAATGTAGGTTGGCCTTGGGAGGATATTTGCAGTCGAGAAGAAACTAAGCGCAAAGGGATCGACACTAGACACAGAGTTTAAGGTATGCCTACCGGATCCCTATACTTTGTCTTTTATGTATGATTGTGGGGTAATGATGGGATAGTTTTTAAAAGTAGGAGACTTTAGACGGTTAACTCTACCTACACTTTAGAACCCTAGTGTAGTCCGTAGAGGGGTTTTCCCGCTATAGCATAATTGGCGACCATACTGGGGAGGCCTCTAGGGTTTTTTAGGGGATATTATTTTTGGGTGTTTTAATTGATTTAATTTCATTTTTTTGGAGTTTTTGTAAGTGTTTGAGTCTTTAAGGGATTCTAGTCTTCCATACCAGTATTCCCTGCCTTGATATCTTGATTGTTGTTTTATTTTTTTATAAAGTTACAGAGTCAAACACGACCTATAGTGGGTCTACACGCATACATACATGCCCTACCTTTAGACAGATTGCGTACATATGTAGGTTGTTGAGGTTTCAGTAGTGTGCATGAGTTGAGAAAATATTTTTTTAAAGAAGAGGCAGTCATCCTCTTCCCTATCAGAAGTCATACTTCTCAGGGGTTCTCTTGATCTAGTACTGGTCTCTGTTATTGCAGTCTTTAGCCTAGGTTTGACGTCAGTTTGCTTGTCTTTTTTTTCAAGATTTCTTGTGTTTCCTAGCTTTTTAAACTTATTTTTAGCTTGAAAATTTAAGAAAAAATAGTTGCATTTTGAAAAAAATTCATGAGTTTCTTTTAGAATCTTTTGTTATTTCTACTTTGATTGGAAGAAAGCATAAAAAAAAAAACTTAGTTTCTTAGATCTCTTCCTTTCTTGGCATTTGCTTTGCATTGTTATTTGAAAAAGAAAAATAAATTAGCATAGTATTGTGTTTTCTTCTCATCTTAGAAGCATTTCAAAAGAAAAATAAGAAAGATAATCCTTCTTTGCCAGTGTTCTTGTAATTTTCATCATTTTTCGCAAGAGTCTTAACAACAACAGTTGCACTACCACACCTTTTGAATAAATCAAGCTTTAAAATCAACACTTAATTAAAATTTATTAGACCTTTTTTTTATAGGATCCATCGACTAGTCTAGGCTAGAGCCTTGATTTAGGTTGGAGAGGAAACTCTTCAAGGCTATAAAAAAAACATAGGAGTCTGTGTTAGGGAGTGTAAAAAGTCCAGTAACATGGAAATTATTTGGGACTCCCCTCTAACATATGGGCTAAACAAAAATTCATGTGAAAAAAGCTGGCGGAGATAACCCCTCCAAAGTCGGACCAAGCGTAGTGGGGAACGCATATAGAGGACTTGTCTTGGGAATCAGTTGATCGCATTTGACATGGAGCTTCGTGGGCCTCGAATCCATTTGAGGTCCTTATTCATCTTTCGAAACACTTGCTTTCGATACCCTTGACATGTTTCAAGCTTGATACCCTGCTCATTGCGGTCCACTCAACTAACGACTGTACCCGCCTGGTAGTTGTTCACGAAATGGAAACCTAGTTGCCTTTACTTTAGGGACTTAAACAAGTGACTGTGGGGGTATACCATGGTACCTAGGGAAGACATCGGGCCATGCTTTGCAAATTATACCCAGAGGGTGCTTCCGTATTCATGTTTCACTTGCACCGGTAAGTTTCTCTAGTGTTGGTTGGTGTAACTGTTCTTCCTACTAGTTAGTCATTTGCTTGATTTTCCTTTAGGGACTTTTAGTGTGTGCTCTGTGCTCCTTAGTTTTCCATAGTTAGTTAGTCAGTCATGGATTTGGGTCTCTGACTTTGGGTGGTAGACCACCCACTCCACTGATCGTGAGGACTTTTCAGTCTTCCTCTTAGAAACATGGAGCCACCTCTTTATAGGCGTTATTTTGATAACACTGGTTCGCCAGAGTCAGTGTGTGAGAATTTTACGGACTTTAATGATCCCACAAGGGGAGAAAATATGCATAAGATATTCATGTCTAAAGTTTTGGATGATACCAACCAAGGAACCCCTTTGCAAGGGAATTCTTATGCTTTTCCTTTTTTCGGAAATGTTGGTGTCCCTTTGATGGCCACTTTGTACATTCCTGGGTTTAATGTGGAATTACCGATTTGGTTGGGTACCATTCCAAATGTCCTAAATTCTCTTTATGCTTCTAAGTTAAGCCCTTTATGTCATGGGCACCATATTGATGTTCCTTCATTAGCAAATTCTTCTCCTCCTCCTTCTCCCACCTCTGGTGAAAGTATAGTTACTAGTAATCAGAAGTCTAAACAAAGTAGAAAGAAGAAGAATACGAAGAAGAAATTACCAACCTTTGTGAGTCATGTTGGAGATAGGTCCTCAACCTCTGCAAGTCCTGTTGAATATCAGCACCCAGCCTCTGCCATTCATGCTAGGGGAAAATTTCCAGTCCCTGCTAGTCATACTGGAAATAGGTCTGTAGCCTCTGTGAATCATGTTATTGACCCATCACCAACCTCTGCAAGTCACGTTGGAGATGTGCAACCAATGTCTGTTAGTCATGTTGGGGGCATTGATTCTGTTCAGAAACCTAGATGGATAGGACGTAACCCTAAGTTCCCTTGTAAGCTTTGCAAGGGAGATCACCTTACTCCTTTTTTCCCTGGCATTCCAGAGGTACAAATATTGTGGTCCCTGTTTGCAAGATCTTCTGATTCTGAGCCTTCTGAGGTTTCCTCACAGCCTATTCATCCATTGGTTGAGAAAGTGGTCATGTCGATGTAGTCATCAGCTGATCCCACTCCTCTTTTGGGGGGGTGAGGTGCCTTTAGCCCATGTAGTCTCACATCCTATTTAGCCATTGGTTGAGAAATTGGTCATCCCGATGCAGTCATCAACTGATCCCATGCTTCTCTTGGAGAGTGTCGAGTCTACCAAAATGGTCATGTCGATGCAGTCTGTGGCTGATCCCACTCTTCTCTTGGGGAGTGATGTTTCTACTGACTATGTTTTTATCATTTCTAGTTCAGTACTTTCAGAACAAGGGGGCATTCCGCTTGCTTCGAGCAAACCCCCTCCAAGCCCTAGGATGGTTTCCTTTGATTGGAATGACCTTGTTGAGCCTCATCTTCCTTCTTCTGTACCTTTTCAAATAAGGGTTGAAGTTAATTCAACAAACATTTATCGATGTATTATGGATGAAGGATCCTCTACAAGTATTTTATCCTCCTCGGTTTGGAAAGTCTTGCGATCTACCAAGCTTGTGTTTGCTTCACATGAGTTGTTGGCTTTTGACAGAGGTCCTAGTGAATATTTGGGGATTCTTCCTTAGTTTCCTATCTCATTAGGTGGGAAGATTGTCCTTGTTGATGTTATAGTGCTGCAAGTCCTGTTAGATTTTAATATGCTTCTCGGGCATGATTATGTATATGCTATGAATGTTGTGGTGTCTATGCTTTTTCGGGTTATGCATTTCCCTCATAATGGAAGCATTGTCACTATCAACCAGCTGGCTTCTGATAATCACCATCCTAATTCAGCGTTAGTTCAGGTTGACCCTTTATATGTTCCTAGTGTTTGTGTAGACTCTACCCCACCATGGGTTTATTATGTGGCGTCTTATCCTCGATGTTCAATTGCTTCTGAGAAGGAACCTGTGCAATCATTTTTTCCTTCTCAAGACTTGGTCTCGGCAATTGATCCATTGGTTTATCCAATGGGGGCATGGGAGCCCTTGTTTTCCCCTCTAGGTCCAAGTGATCTTGAGTCTCCTTCGAAGTCTGGTCTCATTGTTTGTAGATCCTCAAGTCCTCATGCTTGTGATCCTTCGTTGATAGACTCTGCCAGTCCTAGCCAGAGCCTCCATCGTCATATGGAACATGGCCAGTTTATTTCAGCCTTTGGGACTATCGACCCTCATTTGCATGATTTCTCATATTTTGAATTGCCTTCAAATGAGGCTATCCTTGAATCCATGACTACGGTTTCTATACCACAGGAGGACTTACACCATGGTTTGTGTTTTCTTCCCTTTTGGGAGACTTTCCAAGTTGACTACCGAAAAGACTCTTGGTCTGAGCCTAGCAGTGGGCTCTACCTGAACTAGTATCATACATGAGTCATAACCCCCTGGAGTCTTCTTTAAGCCCTTTTCAGACTCTTTAAACATGAAAAGATTGTCGAGCGATCTTGTCGCCCTTCACACTTGCCAAACTAAAATTTGAAGGCATGTCTATCTGGTGGTAGTTTACCCCTTTTTTCAGTCTGAACGATCAATTGTATGAACAAAGGTATACTCTAGGAGCTTTGGTTCGCTAGAAGAGTATTCTTAGGTATAATTTTAACCCTTTTTAGGCCCTGAGGGACTAAATTTATGAAAAAGGAACCCCCACGGAGTCCATAGTTAATCTTATTTCAGACTCCCTAAAATTGAAAAGATTGTCAAGTGACCTTGTTTCTTCACACTGGTTAAATTGGTCAAGAAGAACATCCCTGACAGAGTCCATAGTTAATTTTTTTTCAGACTCAAATATGAAAAAAAAATTGAGTGATCTTGTCTTTGTCACACTCGTTAAAATGGTTTTGAATAGACGTCTTTTCGGTGCTAGTTTACCCCTTTTTTCGAACTGACAAGACTACCTTCGAAAAAGGTACCCCAGTGCAATCTTCTTTTACACTTTTTTGGACTCTCTAAAAATGAAAAACTGTTGAGCTTACCTTCTCTGGGCTCATTAAAATTACATCGAAGGATGTTATCATTGTGTCTTATTAATTGCATGTGCATCCTTGCATATTTGGCATAATGTCGGCTCCATGTTTCTCTCAACTGAACCATCTGAAGCATGTCTTATACACAAGCCTTGTAGCACTTTGCCTCTGCGTCTTGACACCTTGACCCATGGAGGATTTTTCCTGAGTGTCCTTTTCCTACATATGTCTCCTTGCTCTGAGCATCAGTGTGTTCCTTGCGCTTGGAACTAGTATGTCTGTGACACTTGTTCCTCCTTTGTAATGTAGCATTCTTTTATTCTTTTTCAAGCTTTCCAAAATTATTGAAAAAGACAAAAAAATAAAATATACGCCAAAAATAGGAAGGGAAAAGTATTTTCTTTTTGTTGACAGCACAATGAGTCGCCCTTGGACTAAGGATATCCTTTCGTTTGTTCGTCAAGATCTAGGATTCAATATGACCTTAGGAAGTTGTTCTCGCTACATAGAGTTGTGTCCTCCTTCGTTTGGTTATCCTTTCAAACATATGGAGAGTTCGCGTCGCCTCCTGCATCATGAACTTATGTCAATGCCATGTTTCCCGAGTCTCATCTTTTGTCATGCTTTTGTCCAAGGGAATTCTTACTAAACTTGAGTCGACCCTTCTACAGTTTGTCTCTTGTCCTCATGCCCGGCCACCTCGAAAGTCCAATCAAGTCCTTGCTCAAAATCAATGAAGTTCTCTACCTGATCACCAAGATCCTCTTGTTGTTTTCCAACAAGCCGTCGAAGACCTCTGGGTAGTGAATTCCTACACTAATATTACACTCCTGCTCAATTTTTGAATATTTTGAAGTTGTTTCTCGAGATCTAAAGACCTCGTCTCCAGCCATCATGCGTCATTGGCTTCTTGAATATGGATACTATACATGTACATATTTTGATTTTGAGATGTAGATCCACTGTGTACTTCTCGCGGCTACACTTTATATAGTTATATGACATGGATCTGCAGTGTATTTGATATTCAACCATGATTTTATTTCATCCCAAGCATGGGTATGCCCACCTCGGTGAGACAAATTGTTATTTTGCAGATGGCGCCTCCTGAACTCTAGTCCCTGGGCTCACTCACTTCATACGTTGGTGAATATTTGTAATGTATTTCAGCCATCATATGCTCTTATGACCTCACACATTAGGGGGCATCTGTTATAACCCTAAATTGCACCAGACATGCATACCTGGCATCAAGCCATCTTACTTGCTATCTTTTCCAAGCCATCACTAATGAGATCTTCTAAAAAACCATTTTTTTAAGGTGTACACGCCCTACACCACTACTACCCATGTACACACACTTTTTGCACCACTACAGCCTGCATACACTCACAAAAAAGCATGAAAAATGAAAATTGCAAAGGGATACGGGTTTTCGGGTTGTTACCTAACCATTTGACCACCCATATCCAGTCACCCCAACCGTTACTATCTTATTTGGCCTATAAAATAAGGTGTTGGGGTCCCATTCCTAAGAGAAACACTAGAGCATAGAAACTCTGCCCATTTTAGTAGTCCCCCGTTGCCCCGATATTTTGCAACCACATTGTGAGTTTGAGCTAGAATTCCTTCTTCCTCCATTGCAAACCCTTGCCATTTCCATAGAGAGAATTAAAGAGGAGAAGAATACGTGGAAGCAGTTGGTGCATGGTGAAGAGGAGCCCAGGACTGAGTTCGAGGAGAAGTTGCTGGTCTCATATTGTAAACAACTTTTTTGAGATTAATATAGAGAAATAATTTTTTTGTCCCTCCAAATGATGTCTTAAATCTTTATGATTTGTTTACATTCTTGATTATGATGTCTAACCCACTAATCCATATATAGAATGCATGCTTGTATTTTCTTGTTTGTCTTTTGATGAATGCAGGTTGGCCTTAGGAGGAGATATGAAGTCGAGAAGAAACTAAGCGCAAAGGGATCGACACCAGACGTGGAGTTTAAGGTATGCCTACCAGATCCCTATACTTTGTCTTTTATGTATGATTGTGGGGTAATGATAGGATAGTTGTTAAAAGTAGGAGACTTTAGACGGTTAGCTCTGTCTTCACTTTAGAACCCTGGTGTAGTCTGTAGAGGGGTTTTCCCACTATAACATTGGCTAATATTAAGGCCGATGCTACTCTTTTGGACATGGTTGTCGTCCCTGAACAACAAAAGCACCTAAATAATTTTATGGAAGAAAAATCTTCCACCATATCCAATATTTCTAAAGAGGCAAAAGAAGAGGATGCCACTATAAATAAAATAGGTGTAAATAATTTTAGATACCCTGTAAAAAACCCTCCATTTTTCATTTCTGTAAAAATTATGGATAAAATAGCCCATTGTTGCCTAATTGATGGCGGTTTGGGTCCAAGCGTAATGTCAAAAATCATCATGGAAGAGCTAGGCTTATCATGTACTAATGAAAATTCTATAATCATGCTCTCCTATAATAGTCTACAATAGTCAACTATAGGTGAAATCAAAGACATGACTTTAGTTATGTACACACATCCTAAAATAGGGAAAACCCTCAACATCCATGTAATCGACATGCCAATAAGTAACTATTATATCATCTTAGGAAGAGACTAGAAAGCCTTGACAGGTGGATATATTTCACTTGATGGGACACACCTATCTATTCCTCGGAATGGAAATAATATTATAGTCCTAAGGGAAGGAAAAATCTCACCATACATAGAGAGCATTCCACAGCCTAACATAAACTATGTCGAGGAAGACTTAGGAGTGTACTCCATCTCTACGGATGAGGGTGACACTACCATGGAACAAATTGATCTGTAAGATGGTATGTGGCACATCCACTTCGATGGCTCATGCTCCAACGAAGGTAATGGAGCTAGCATTATATTATACTCACCTGTAGGTAAAATTCACAACTTTTCTTATAGGTTAGAATTTGCTTGCACGAACAACATCACCGAGTTTGAAGCATTATTACTAGGCATTGAAAATGCTTATAACTTAGGTTGTGGACACCTTACAGTTTTTGGGGACTCTGAACTTGTTGTGAAACTTGTACGTAAAATATACTCTCCTAGCAATAAGTTGATGAAACACTACACCAAAATTATTTGGATGCTTATCTCAAACTTGTTATAATTTAACATCACTCATGTTAAAAGGGAACTTAATTCAATGGCTGACAGGTTAGTTGTATTTGCAACATATCCCACTCGACAACTTCTACCTTAGATTGTACTTTTCAATCTTTATATCGTCCTCACATTCCTGATAATGTAGAGTCATGGAAGCTCTTCACTAGTGATGAAGGCATTTGTGCTTTCATACAAAATGAACCATTTAATCCCAAGGGGATTATATCCATGGAAAACAACAAAATTCTAAAAGGCTTGACTCCTCTCGAAAGTTCATTTTCTTCAAGTGATGTAGGCAACAAAGAAATGCATAAAGAAGAGAATTCAAAAAGGAATGTGGGTGAAATCGTTTCCTTGAACATTGGAACACTCGATTCCCCTAATAATGTTAAGATAGGTGTCGAATGTACTGATGAAGAAAAGATGAAATTCACTGAGCTACATCATGAATTTCTAGATGTTTTTGCTTGGTCATATTAGGATCTTTGTGGTTTTGATTCTTCTCTCATACAACATGCCATTCCTATCAAGGAAGGGATAAAACCAGTTAGGAAAAAAAAATACCCATTAACGCCGCACTTGAAGCTATTATTCAGAAGGAGTTGAAAAAACTTTTGAAGGCTGGAATAATATTTCCAGTTAAGTATTTTGAGTGGGTTTCCAATTTGGTTCTTGTTCGAAAAACAACTGATCATATCCGATTGCACGTAGAATTTTGCGCATTGAATAGAGCAAGTGTAAAAGACCATTTTCCTCTCCATAATATGGAAATGATTTTGCAACAGGTTGCATGGTCATAAATGATGTCCTTAGTTGATGGTTTGTTTGGTTATAATCAGATTAAAGTAAAAAGGACTGACATATACAAAACCACTTTCACTACACGTTGGGGCATATTTTCTTATGAATGCATACCTTTTGGCTTATCTAATGTAGGTGCCACCTTCCAAAGAGCTATGCAGATAGATTTTGACGATATGATCAGTAAGATTATCTAGATTTATATTGATGACTTGATTGTTTATTCAAATAACTGATTAGATCATTTTGGCCATCTTAGAAAATTTCTCATGTGATGCAGAAAGTTTGACATTTCTTTAAATCCTTCTAAATCTATTTTGGTGTTACCAAGGGAAAGGTCCTTGGACATATTTCTCTGATTCAAGAATAAGCATAGATCCCAAAAGGATTGCTGCTATTCTATGTTGGCATGTTTATAGGCAGAGTATTCGTGTCATTGATGGTAAGAACAAGAACGATGATGGAATGATTACAGGCAGAGTGTGCTTGTCATTGATGGCAAGATTAGAGTGTGCATCGATGGCAAAATAGGAACAATGTAAGATCAAGTGAAGAAGAAAACAGTATGCAGAGATCAAATATTAGGAGAGATAGCGTTATGAGATGCATAAATGAGATCCCATACATCAAGTTTCACAGAAGGATCAAATATCGTGGCTCATAGAAGGATCAAAGGTAAGCTCGGGTGAAGAATAAAATAGTGTGCAATCCAAGCTTAGAGAGGAATAGCATAGAGTTGCACGTAGAGTGCAAGTGTTTGCCAGGGATGAGGTTAATTCCATTACAAATGCTCATGAGAGATAGCATTCTCAGAAACACAGATGAGACCCAAATTCATCAGGAATCACATAACCTTTGACACTTAGATATTTGAGAAAGCCAAAGCTCAGGAGAAGGAGTAACAGTGATCGTTGGATCACCAATCCTGAATACCCGATGTCTATTAGATCAGAGTCCAGTGACCAGAGGAAGTGCAGAGGAGAAGTACAGATTTGATCCATTGGATCTGAGCACTGAGGACCAATAGCCATCAGATCTAGTATAACTATGAAGAGGATAAGTCTGAGAGCCATCCTCCAACTCCACAAAATGCAAAATCATGATGAGATATGAACCATTAGATCCAGAGGAAACATGGTGAGAGATCAACATTTTGATGACTCGCAAACTGGAAAATTCAAAGGTGATTTGTCCTCCAAATTCATGAAACGTGAAGTCCCAATAAGATTCGGACCATTGGATCATAGAGGGTTGTGGGTTGTTGATCTGGAGCAAGTTTCAGAAAATCAGGAGTCAGGAGTTGGAATAGTCATGGTTGGCTCATTTTCAAACCCCCAAGATGCGAAGTCACGATTTGATCATAGTCATCAGATCAATTTCGAGTGGAAGGATAGGATAAGAAAGCAAAGTTGCATCACAAAAACATGAGCCGTTGATCCAAGATCTTGATCAAATAAACAACATTCACTTCTGATATAGAGATGCGAGGAGTTTACACTCGGGAAAGTTTGAAATTTAAAATCCCCGGAATGTGAAATTTCATCAACCGTCGGATCTTGAGATCAGACAATGACCATTAGATCATGGCAGACCATGTCAGCAAGGACAGGTGGTAGACTACGTCAATGAGGACACGTGTCAGTGGATTGTCAACTCCAGGAAAAATCAAATGAAGGATGAATGAGAGTTTGAGAATTGAAATCTCTAAATTCTAGAGACACGAAGGAGATCTTGACCATTGATCCGAGAGGGACATGCATCGTTGGATCATGGACTCCAAGGGAAATGCTCTGGGAGAAAACGAGAGCTTGAGAATTGAAAATCCTAGATCCCGGATCGTGAAATCGATCTCGTCCGTTGGTTTGGAGGGACATGTGTCATCTAATTGATGAGATTAAGGATCGCGTGTGGATAAAGGAAAGAAGGCAGAACCATCGATATAAGAGGACATATGTCATCAGATTCCATTTTGGAAGATATTTAGTCAGCAACAACAAGGCTTGAGAGTTGAAACTCTTGGAGCCCGGATCACGAAGGAAACCTTGGTCATTGATGGAGGAAGGAGATATATGTTCCATGGACTTGAGAGGACAGATATGAACCATCCATTCAAGAGCACCATCAAGATCATGATATTGATGGTCATGCTCCATTGCGGGGCTAGAACATGCTCGAGCCTTAATTTTTCATGAGTGGGACACAATTGAAACCATGGTTTTGGAGAAAGGATGTGTGGAGGCTCGTGGTGAATTGCAAGGCGAAAATAATTTTGGTCTAAACCACCTTTGGACACGCACACTATCACTTGGTCACATGAATACCATAGCCCAAGGTCATATCGTGAAATGGAGCCTGTGCTCACTAGACAAAAATCGGGAAGTTCCTTTTGAATAAGTGCTTGGTCATCATCTGTGGTCATGCGAAGGAAGGGGTTAGAAGCCAAAGAAGCCATATTTGACTGGCTATAACTGACATGGAAGACGAAGAGTCTTGACTGCCATAGAAGCTAAGGAATCTCAGCATAACAGGCACTGATGATGAACTCACAGGCAACAGAACCACTAGAGAAGATGAAGAGTTTCCATGATGATCAGGAGATGACTCGATGTGAAAAATGCATGCAAAACAGAGAAGTGAAGTGATTATGTTGTGGAGATATGCAGAAGTAAGGAAGAGTTGAAATGAACAACCTGTAGGGCAGAACAATGACGCAGTAAATAACATGCAAATGTACTGCACATGAAGGATGAAGAAGGTGCACAGAGAGTATAAAAACACAGAACAAAGAATAGATGATGGCGGTTGTTGAGTGTGATTCATGTGGGTAGAAGCATGCGGTGTATAGAAGATGAAGAGAAGAAGAAGAAAGGAACATAAATGCATATCTGAGAGAAGAACAGAAAATGCAGCAGACATGAGGAGAGAGACATTGATGCAGGCAGAGTAGAGCAGTGTAGCATAAGAGTGATGAGACTAGTAAGCCATAGATAAATTTTGTATCATTGTGATAAAGTTGTAAAAGGAAAAGATTTGTATTTCAGGGTGGTTGGGAGATGCTATGGAGGATTGGTGTCCTCATAGTTTCAAGTGGGTGCTTGAACACAGGGAGTTGTAGCTTCCATCTAGTTGGAGCCAAAAAAACCAGGGTGGCAAGGTGGTGCAAGAGAGAACTATTGTTCTCTGTTATAT
>JASDQU010011624.1:283912-317055 GCA_032191745.1 Picea mariana | reverse complement strand
GGACCCCGCAGAGGGGGTACCCCCCCTCTGCACTCCCCCGCGTGGAAGAGTGTACATACTTCTGGGGTGTAGATACTTCATGGGGTATAGACACGGCTGAAAGCAAAGAACCTCTGCATCAGGAAGATAATCAGGCTCCACAACCAACAAAACCCTCTGTTTAAATTTCCCCACTTTCTCTACCACTTACTGTCATCAACATATCTCGAACCCTATGCATTACAGTGAAAGTGTTTCTTACTCTAGTTTGAGTTGATGAGAGCATTGTTCTTTCTCGGTTACTTGGGCACGAGTTTAATTTGTCCGTTGCTTGGAAATTGTGGAATGAGTTTGTACTCACCTATTCATTGGAAATTATAGTTTGTTGAATCTTGTGTTCCCGATAGAAAATGTTATTTATCTTGGTTAAATCGTCATGTTTTATTGTTAGTAAATCACCTGTGTTCGAAATGTCTGATTCTCAAATTAAGTAATAATGCCCATTATGAAGTTAAAAGAACTTGTATTGAACAGTGGTTTGATTTAATGATGGATATGAGTTGTGTTTTTGGGAGCACTATGCGTGACCCTGTGGGATTTAAAGGACTATTACTGGCATTGATGTTATGAATCGTGGCTCATCCACTCTAAGATTAATGTTGTATTCATGTAGCGATTATGATGTTGTTCATCATTTCTGTTATATAATGATAATATTGTTATAATGGTTACTGTGGTTAAATATTTCGGGGCATATCAGATAGTTTACTATGTAAAAATAATTTGGAGGCCAAAGAGAAATTTTGTTAAAGAAGGCATCAGTTTGGGTTATTGTTTTGGAAACAAAATATTGTTTAAACTTAAGGATTTTGGACAGAGATATATTTTGATTGCATCAGAGATGGTATGTTTTATTTTTTTCACTTGAATAGTATCCATAACATTTCCCTATAATTCTACCATTTTTCACTAATTACACTCCCTCCACAATCCTGATTTCACTTATTTCATCTATGTTCTATGATATAAATTTTAAAATAAAATTCTATGTGGAATCGAAAGAAAGATAACATAGCAAGGGTTGAGGACTGATATTCTTGATATTTTATATACACAGTTAATTGTTTGGTTAATTTTTTAACAATATCCGTATATTGATTCTCTCCATGATACCATTTTTCACTAATTACACTCCCTCCATATTTCCATGAACCCTATCATTCCCTATTCACGTGGCAATTAATGAATGATGTGTTATGGATGGATTTGCATGTATCTCGTGTCAATTTTGGAGCCAAATTTTGATTCATGTAAGCATAGTGTCATGTATGGTTTATTAAGAGATTCATTACTGACAAATTGTTGCTACAGGTATAGCATTTTCAGTAGAGGTGGGAATGGTCGAAATAAAAGAGGCAAGGGAAATTGGAATCGAGGCAATTCTGACATTGACCCGCAAGAGTTGAACCAATTGTTCCAAGATGGGTTCTTTAATTGGGTTGGCCATGGGATAATGCACCCTCGACCAGAAAGACCACCTTTCCAGTCTCCTTAGAATATTCACAAAATTTTAATTCCTCCACATGTGTCTTTGCAGCTCGAAATCCCCACAAATGACGGTTGGAAAGAGATTGTCCACCATCCTGTCTCTCACCATCGTGGTTGGCCCACTATTTCATTACCTTTACCACCACATGTTAATCCCAATGTCCAAATTTCCCATGTTCTTTCACCAGCTTGGTCTTCACGTGCTAGTAAGAGATTGAAAACTGATATTCCCCAACCTATGCAATACAAAGGAAAAGCAGTTGCCTGCCCTTATTCTCCCTCCATTGATTCCTCTAAATCTGTGTATTCCCACCTTCATTTAAAGGATGACTACTCCCATGTGATCAGTGAGATACAACCCCAAGGGTCCAATCAACCACGGGCTACTTTAGAAAATTCTAAGGGAAACAACAATGAAAAAAAGGAAAATTGCCTCACAAAGTGGCAAATATGGTTTTTAAATTATGTCTTATGTGATTTAGTTGATGAGGAAAATTGTTAATGGTTTTCATCATATTTTGGACAACAAGCCCTATTTTTGATATTTTTTGGATAATGTGGATATATATTCTTTTAGGATATGATATAAATTATTGTTGATATTTAAATATCCGGTTTAAAAGATATTCAAGGGAGTTACAAGGGTGACATATGGTCAAAATGATTATCTTTTGTGTGTTATATTTCATAATTTAAAAAGTAGAAATGACGGGAGTCACAAGGGGTCCCACCTACCTAGTTATTATTAATTAAGACCCTTAACTATATTATTATTATTTATTTCTCCTAAACCAATTAGTTAAGTTAAATCAACTTAACCAACGAATGTAGTTGAACTACTTCAACTTATTGGGAAAGAATAAAAGCTCAATGAGAAGAAGACACAAGAGGAGAATAGAAGGAGAAAACAAGACTAAGGTTTGCTCTTTAGTTACATGAGATAGATTCAGTTTTCATTCATTTCTGAGTTTATTCGAAAGCCTAATTCTCTTGTTGACAACAGGATATTATTGTAGACAGCAAGGTTCAAGACTGAACCACACTTTTCAAATGCTTGTTTTAGATGTGTTGATTCATCCTTGATAGTTTGTGTATTCTTGTATGTTTGTGAATTAATTTTCATGGTTGATAAATGATATCTTGCAAGTCAAAATGGCAGCAGTTTGTGGCAAGTTGATCCTAATTATTAATTTCAGTTTTACTTTATTGTCAGAGTCTTTTTGTATGATATTCATCGGAGATCTCTAAATCAGACTTTGGTCCATACCCTCGCAGGGGTTTTGTAAAGAGAAAAACACTTTAGCATCTCAGAATGAAATAAAATCATATTGTTATTCTGTCTCATACATGTGTTTTTGTGACTTGGTTACTTTTTCACTTTTTGATCTCCATGTTTACTTTATCATAAAATATATGTACATTCCAGTAGCTTTTATAAATTTTATTTTACATTTCAACATATTTAAATTATAAAATCAACCTCGGTCCTTGTAATTAATACTTGCGGATTGAGTGAATATTTTGAGGCTATAAACCCCAGGTGACATTCCCAACTATCTTGTCTTGGTCAGACAAGATCTGAAAATGATTGAGTAAGGTAATCCATACATTTTCCTCAACATTTATTTGGAGACCATACTGGGGAGATCTTCCATGTCTCTCTGGTTGATTGTATTCATGATTATCTTTGAATATTTATTCTTTTTGTTTATGAATCTTTGACTGATTTTTCTCATGAAAATACCTTCTACAAGACAACTCAATATTGAACACGGTCTTAAAGACAAGACCAGCATTGCCTTGACTTTATTCAATACTATCTTAGAAACTTCTAATACCCGAGCTGAGCTTGAACACTCATGGGAAGTAATTTAACAAGATATAAGTATCTGTGAATGTTGGGAGGCCAGGCAAAGGCAGCCTAGAAATCAATCGTAGCCCTCCTTTTCCTAAAAATTTTGATCTTCTTTTTCATGTCCTCAAATCCTCGCATCTCTAGAAGAAGAAGAGGATTGTCTTCTGAAGCCACTACTATCATTGAAATAGGAAAGAGGAAATCCATTTTGTCAACCCAAGGAAGTACTCTAAGGAGATGTTTGTCTATTCGTCTAGTTCACCCTTCTCACCCTCACCCATAATTTTCAAAATGGCATATGCAGGTGGCTCTAGTGGTACTAGAGGTGCCTCATCATCTCAACCTTCAACCTCGTCAGTAATTGGTAGTATATACGGTCACCAAGTTCATTTCCAATCTACTACCAACCCTGCTAAGATCATAAAGAAATACAGGCTTTTTCAGTTTGAAGAAGATGCTACTACTACCCCATGGCATGTATCTTCTCCCTTGAATCTTTCACCTACTACTCATTCATTACCAAAATTTAAAGAGCATCTTCCTAGGTTCTCGAGAAATAACATTATCTCTACAAATGAACATCTAGTAGCATTTTCTAATGCTTGTCACAATATCGAAGCTAATGATAATGATACTTGCATTCGCTTATTTGTCAACTCTCTTGAAGGGAAAGCAACAACAGATTTTTTTTATCTCCCTCCCAAGATTCTTTCCACTTGGGAAGAGTTAGTTTACTAGTTCAATTCCACTTATGGGAAGTCTAAGAACCTAGATGAACAATTATAAGAATATAATAACATTGTGTACAAGGACGGTGAGACTATTAAGTTTTTCAACCTTCATTTCACCAAGTTGTATAATCAAATCCCCGAATTTATTTGCCCCCAGAACCAAGATTCTTTCATGCATTACTATAATTCTCTACCTTCCCCTTATCGGCATAGGCTTGAAGAAAAATCTATTGAAAATCTTGGTTCTGCTCTTCATACTTGTCTAGATTATGAAGAACAACTAGAAAGAACAGATCTCCCCAAGGGGGACTCAATTAAACAAACAAACATGTCTTCCCTCATACAACTTGTGCAAGATATGAAAAATCGGATGATAGCATATGAACGAAAGGGAAATGTACCTTCACTTACTCCTGGGGAATCATCTTCTTCCTCGACACCTTTTAGGAATACCAATGAAAACAACTTTCATCCCAAAGCCATCATGTCTCGCAGTTGGTGTAACTTATGTGAGGAAAATCATGAAGAAAGTACTTGTGAGGTTAAGAAGAGTGTCAGAGATAAAATCTTTGGCAAGAAGACTGAAACCACCATTTTTTTTCTAGATTGGGAAAAAATAGTAGATGTTATGATCATAAACACTAGGAACAAATCCTATGCTTCTAAAGGAAAATGTGACTCCCCTTGTACTTCTTCTATTCCAAGCTCATCTTCGCAAGATGAGATTGTACAAGCTACCAAAACTCTCAGCAATCAAGGATTTCCCTCCCCTCTTCCCTCCTCCAAGTATAAAATTCTCAACCAATTGGTTGTTATAACCTTAAATTGCACCATACATGCATACCTGGCATCAGGCCATATTACTTGCTATCTTTGCTAAGCCATCACTGAAGAGCTCTTCTAAAAAACCATTTTTTTGAATGTGTACGCGCCCTACACCACTACTTCCCATGTACACATGCTTTCTACACCACTACAGCCCATGTACACACAAAAAAATGCGAAAAGTGAAAATTGCAAAGGGATATGGGTTTTCGGGCCATTACCTAACCAGTTGACCGCCCATAGCCAGTCACCCCAACCGTTACTATCTCTTTTGGCCTATAAAATAAGGTGTTGGGGTCTCATTCCTAAGAGAAGCATAAGAGCATAGAAACGATTCCTATATTAGTATTCCCCCTTTGCCCCAATATTTTGCAACCACATCATGAGTTTGAGCCAGAATTCCTTCTTCCTCCATTGCAAACCCTTTCCATTTCCCTAGAGAGAATTGAAAAGGAGAAGAATACGTGGAAGAAGTTGGTGCATGGTGAAGAGGAGCCCAAGACTGGGTTCGAGGAGCAGTTTTCAGTCTTATATTGTAAATGATTTTTGTGAGATTAATATAAAGAAATAATTTTTTCGTTCCGCCAAATGATGTCTTATCTTTATGATTTGTTTACATTATTGATTATGATGTATAACCCACTAATCCATATATAGAATGCATTCTTGTAGTTTCTTGTTTGTCTTTTGGTGAATGTAGGTTGGCCTTGGGAGGATATCTGCAGTCGAGAAGCAACTAAGCGCAAAGGGATCGACACCGGAGGCAGAGTTTAAGGTATGCCTACCGGATCCCTATACTTTGTCTTTTATGTATGATTGTGGAATAATGATGGGATAGTTTTTAAAAGTAGGAGACTTTAGACGGTTAACTCTACCTGCACTTTAGAACCCCGGTGTAGTCCGTAGAGGGGTTTTCCTGCTATAGCAGAATTGACGACCATACTGGGGAGGCCTCTAGGGTTTTTTAGGGGATATTATTTTTGGGTGTTTTAATTGGTTTAATTTCCTTATTTTGGAGTTTTTGTAAGTGTTTGAGTCTTTAAGGGATTCTAGTCTTCCATACCAGTATTCCCTGCCTTGAAAGCTTGATTGTTGTTTTCTTTTTTTATAAAGTTACAGAGGCGTACGCGACATGTAGTGGGTCTGCAGACATACATACATGCCCTACCTTTAGACAGCTCGCGTACATATGTAGGTTGTTGAGGTTTCAGTAGCGTGCATGAGTTGAGAAAATATTTTTTAAAAGAAGAGGCAATCATCCTCTTCCCTGTCAGAAGTCATACTTCTTAGAGGTTCTCTTGATCTAGTACTGGTCTCTGTTATTGCATTCTTTAGCCTGGGTTTGACGTCAATTTGCTTGTCTTTTTTTTCAAGATTTCTTGTGTTTCCTAGCTTTTTAAACTTATTTTTAGCTTGAAATTTTAAGAAAAAAGAGTTGCATTTTGAAAAAAATTCATGAGTTTCTTTTAGAATCTTTTGTTATTTTTCCTTTGATTGGAAGAAAGCATAAAAAAAAAAACTTAGTTTCTTAGATCTCTTTCTTTCTTGGCATTTGTTTTGCATTGTTATTTGAAAAAGAAAAAGAAATTAGCATAGTATTGTGTTTTCTTCTCATCTTAAAAGCATTTCAAAAGAAAAATAAGAAAGATAATCCTTCTTTGCCAGTGTTCTTGTAATTTTCATCATTTTTCGCAAGAGTCTTAACAACAATAGTTGCACTACCACACCTTTTGAATAAATCAAGCTTTAAAATCAACACTTAATTAAAATTTATTAGACCTTTTGTTTGTAGGGTCCATCGACTAGTCTAGGCTAGAGCCTTGATTTAGGTTGGAGAGGAAACTCTTCAAAGGTATAAAAAAAAACATAGGAGTCTGTGTTAGGGAGTGTAAAAAGTCCAGTAACATGGAAATTATCTGGGAATCCCCTCTAACATAGGGGCTAAACACGAAGTCACATGCAGAAAGTTAGCGGAGATAACCCCTCCAAAGTCGGACAGAGCATAGTGGGGAACGCATATAGAGGACTTGTCTTGGTAATGCGTTGATCGCATTTGACATGGAGCTTCGTGGGCCTCGAATCCATTTGAGGTCCTTAGTCATCTTCCGAAACACTTTCTTTCGATACCCATGACATGTTTCAAGCTTGATACCCTGCTCATTGCGGTCCACCCAACTAACGATTGTACCCGCCTGGTAGTTGTTCACGAGATGGCAACCTAGTTGCCTTTACTTTAGGGACTTAAACAAGTGACTGTGGGGGTATACTGTGGTACCTAGGGCAGACATCGAGCCATGCTTTGCAAATTATACCTAGAGGGTGCTTCTGTATTCGATTTTCACTTGCACCGGTAAGTTTCTCTAGTGTTGGTTGGTGTAACTATTCTTCCTACTAGTTAGTTGTTTGCTTGATTTTCCTTTAAGAACTTTTAGTGTGTGCTCTCTGCTCCTTAGTTTTCCATAGTTAGTTAGTCAGTTATGGCTTTGGGTCTCTGACCTAGGGTGGTAGACTACCCACTTCGATGATCATGAGGACTTTTCGGTCTTCCGCTTAGAAACATGGAGCCGCCTCTTTATAGGCATTATTTTGATAACACTGGTTCGCCAGAGTCAGTGTGTGAGAATTTTACGGACTTGAATGATCCCACAAGGGGAGAACCTGTGCATAAGATATTCATGTCTAAAGTTCTAGATGATACCAGCCAAGGAACCCCTTTGCAAGGGAATTCTTATGCTTTTCCTTTTTTCAGAAACGTCGGTGTCCCTTTGATGGCCACTTTGTACATTCCTGGGTTTAATGTCGGATTACAGGTTTGGTTGGGTACCATTCCAAATGTCCTAAATTCTCTTTATGCTTCTCAGTTAATCCCTTTATGTCATGGGCACCATGTTGATGTTCCTTCATTAGAAAATTCTTCTCCTCCTCCTTCTCCCGCCTCTGGTGAAAGTACAGTTACTAGTAACCAGAAGTCTAAACAAAGTAGAAAGAGGAGGACTAGGAAGAAGAAATTACCAACCTTTGCTAGTCATGTTGGAGATAGGTCCTCAACCTCTGCAAGTCATCTTGAATATCAGCTCCCAGCCTCTGCCAGTCATGCTGGGGGAAAATTTCCAGTCCTTGCTAGTCATACTAGAAATAGGTTTATAGCCTCTATGAATCATGTTATTGACCCATCACCAACCTCTGCAAGTCACGTTGGAGATGTGCAACCAATGTCTGCTAGTCATGTTGGGGGCACTGATTCTGTTGAGAAACCTAGATGGATAGGACGTAAGCCTAAGTTCCCTTGTAAGCTTTGCAAGGGAGATCACCTTACTCCTTTTTTCCCTGGCATTCCAGAGGTACAAATATTGTGGTCCCTATCTGCAAGATCTTCTAATTCTGAGTCTTCCAAGGTTTCCTCACAGCCTATTCAGCCATTGGTTGAGAAAGTGGTCATGTTGATGTAGTCATTAGCTGATCCCACTCCTCTTTTGGGGGGGGGTGAGGTGCCTTTAGCCCATGTAGTCTCACATCCTATTCAACCATTGGTTGAGAAATTGGTCATCCCGATGCAGTCATCGACTAATCCCACACTTCTCTTGGAGAGTGTCGAGTCTACCAAAGTGGTCACGTCGATGCAATTTGTGGCTGATCCCACTCTTCTCTGTGGGAGTGATGTTTCTACCGACTATGTTTTTAGCATTTCTAGTTCAGTACTTTCAGAACAAGGGGGCATTCCGCTCTCTTCGAGCACACCCCCTCCAAGCCCTAGGATGGTTTCCTTTGATTGGAATGACCTTGTTGAGCCTCATCTTCCTTCTTCTGTACCTTTTCAAATAAGGGTTGAAGTTAATTCAACAAAAATTTATCGATGTATTGTGGATGAAGGAGCCTCTGCAAGTATTTTATCCTCCTCGGTTTGGAAAGTCTTGCGATCTACCAAGCTTGTGTCTACTTCACATGAGTTGTTGGCTTTTGACAGAGGTCCTAGTGAATATTTGGGGATTCTTCCTTAGTTGTCTATCTCATTAGGTGGGAAGATTGTCCTTGTTGATGTTATAGTGTTGCAAGTCCCATTAGATTTTAATATGATTCTCGGGCATGATTATGTATATGCTATGAATGTTGTGGTGTCTACACTTTTCCGGGTTATGCATTTCCCTCATAATGGAAGCATTGTCACTATCAACCAGCTAGCTTCTGATAATCACCATCCTAATTCAACGTTAGTTCAGGCTACCCCTTTATATGTTCCTAGTGTTTGTGTAGACTCTACCCCACCACGGGTTTATTATGTGGCGTCTTATCCTCGATGTTTAATTGCTTCTGAGCAGGAACCTGTGCAATCATGTTTTCCTTCTCAAGACTTGGTCTCAGAAATTGATCCATTGGTTTATCCAATGGGGGCATGGGAGCCCTTGTTTTCCCCTCTAGGTCCAAGTGATCTTGAGTCTCCTTCAAATTCTAGTCTCATTGTTTGTAGATCCTCAAGTCCTCGTGCTTGTGATCCTTCGCTAATAGACTCTGCCAGTCCTGGCCAGAGCCTCCATCGTCATATGGAACATGTCCAGTTTATTTCACCCTTTGGGACTATCGACCCTCATTTGCATGATTTCTCAGATTTTGAATTTCCTTCAGATGAGGCTATCCTTGAATCCATGACTACGGTTTCTATACCGCGGGAGGACTTACACCATGGTTTGTGTTGTCTTCCCTTTTGGGAGACTTTCCAAGTTGACTACCGAAAAGACTCTTGGTCTGAGCCTAGCAGTGGGCTCTATCTAAACTAGTATCATACATGAGTCATAACCCCCTGGAGTCTTCTTTAAGCCCTTTTCAGACTCTCTAAACATGAAAAGAATGTCAAGCGATCTTGTCGCCCTTCACAGTCGCCAAACTAAAATTTGAAGACACGTCTGTCTAGCAGTAGTTTACCCCTTTTTCGGTTCGGACGGTCAATTGTATGAACAAAGGGATACTCTAGGAGCTTTGGTTCGCTAGAAGAGTATTCTCAGGTATAATTTTAACCCTTTTTCGGCCCTAAGGGACTAAATTTATGAAAAGGGAACCCCCACAGAGTCCATATTTAATCTCTTTTCAGACTCCCTAAAATTGAAAAGATTGTCGAGTGACCTTGTTTCTTCACACTGGTTAAATTGGTCAAGAAGAACATCCCTGACGGAGTCCATAGTTAATTTTTTTTCAGACTCCTTAAATATGAAAAAAATGTTGAGTGATCTTGTCTTTGTCACACTCGTTAAAATGGTTTTGAATAGACGTCTTTTCGGTGCTAGTTTACCCCTTTTTTCGAACTGACTAGACTACCTTCGAAAAAGGTACCCTAGTGGAGTCTTCTTTTACACTTTTTCGAACTCTCTAAAAATGAAAAACTGTTGAGCTTACCTTCTCTGGGCTCATTAAAATTACATCGAAGGACATTATCATTGTGTCTTATTAATCGCATGTGCATCCTTGCATATTTGGCCTAATGTCGGCTCCATGTTTCTCTCAACTGAACCATCTGAAGCATGCCTTATACGCAAGCCTTGTAGCACTTTGCCTATGCATCTTGACACCTTGACCAATGGAGGATTTTTCCCGAGTGTCCTTTTCCTACATATGTCTCCTTTCTCTGAGCATTAGTGTGTTCCTTGCGCTTGGAACTAGTATGTCTGTGACACTCATCCCTCCTTTGTAACGTAGCATTCTTTTATTCTTTTTCAAGCTTTCCAAAATTATTGAAAAAGACAAAAAAATCAAATATACCCCAAAAATAGGAAGGGAAAAGTATTTTCTTTTTGTTGACAGCACAATGAGTCTCCCTTGGACTAAGCATATCCTTTCGTTTGTTCATCAAGATCTAGGATTCAATATGACCTTAGGAAGTTGTTCTCATTACGTAGAGTTGTGTCCTCCTTCATTTGGTTATCCTTTCAAACATATGGAGAGTTTGCGTCGCCTCCTGCATCATGAACTTATGTCAATGCCATGTTGCCTGAGTCTCATCTTTTGTCATGCTTTTGTCCAAGGGAATTTTTACTAAACTTGAGTTGGCCCTTCTGTAGTTTGTCTCTTGTCCTCATGCCCGGCCACCCCGAAAGTCCAATCAAGTCCTTGCTCAAAATCAATGAAGTTCTCTACCAGATCACCAAGATCCTCTTGTTTTTTTCCAACGAGCCGTCGAAGACCTCTGGGTAGTGAATTCGTACACTAATATTACACTCCTACTCGAGTTTTAAATATTTTGAAGTTGTTTCTCGAGATCTGAAGACCTCGTCTCCAGCCATCATGCGTCATTGGCTTCTTGAATATGGATACTATACATGTACATATTTTGATTTTGAGATGTAGATCTGTTGTGTACTTCTCGTGGCTACACTTTATATAGTTATATGACATGGATCTGCAGTGTATTTGATATTCAACCATGATTTTATTTCATCCTGAGCATGGGTATGCCCACCTCGGTGAGACAAATTGTTATTTTTCAGATGGTGCCTCCTGAACTCTAGTCCCTGGGCTCACTCGCTTCGTACGTTGGTGAAGATTTGTAATGTATTTCGGCCATCAGATGCTCTTATGACCTCACACATTAGGGGGCATCTGTTATAACCCTAAATTGCACCAGACATGCATACCTGGCATCAAGCCATCTTACTTGCTATCTTTTCCAAGCCATCACTGAAGAGATCTTCTAAAAAACCATTTTTTTGAAGGTGTACATGCCCTACACCACTACTGCCCATGTACACACACTTTTTGCACCACTATAGCCTACGTACACTCACAAAAAAGCACAAAAAATGAAAATTGCAAAGGGATACGGGTTTTCGGGTCGTTACCTAACCATTTGACCACCCATATCCAGTCACCCCAACCGTTACTATCTCTTTTGGCCTATAAAATAAGGTGTTAGGGTCCCATTCCTAAGAGAAGCACTAGAGCATAGAAACTCTGCCCATTTCAGTAGTCCCACGTTGCCCCGATATTTTGCAACCACATTGTGAGTTTGAGCCAAAATTCCTTCTTCCTCCATTGCAAACCCTTGACATTTCCCTAGAGAGAATTAAAGAGGAGAAGAATACGTGGAAGCAGTTGGTGCATGGTGAAGAGGATCCCAGGACTGAGTTCGAGGAGCAATTGTTGGTCTCATATTGTAAACAACTTTTGTGAGATTAATATAGAGAAATAATTTTTTTGTCCCGCCAAATGGTGTCTTAAATCTTTATGATTTGTTTACATTCTTGATTATGATGTCTAACCCACTAATCTGTATATAGAATGCATGCTTGTATTTTCTTGTTTGTCTTTTGGTGAATGCACGTTGGCCTTGGGAGGAGATATGCAGTCGAGAAGAAACTAAGCGCAAAGGGATCGACACCAAACTTGGAGTTTAAGGTATGACTACCGGATCCCTATACTTTGTCTTTTATGTATGATTGTGGGGTAATGACAGGATAGTTGTTAAAAGTAGGAGACTTTAGACGGTTAGCTCTGTCTGCACTTTAGAACCCTGGTGTAGTCTATAGAGGGGTTTTCCCACTATAGCATTGGCTAATATTAAGGCCGATGCTAATCTTTTGGACATGGTTGTCGTCCCTGAACAACAAAAGCACCTAAATAATTTTATGGAAGGAAAATCTTCCACCATAGCCAATATTTCTGAAGAGGCAAAATAAGAGGATGCCACTGTAAATAAAATAGGTGTAAATAATTTTAGATACCCTGTAAAAAACCCTCCATTTTTCATTTCTGTAAAAATTATGGATAAAATAGCCCATTTTTGCCTAATTGATGGTGGTTTGGGTCCAAGCGTAATGTTGAAAATCATCATGGAAGAGCTAGGCTTATCATGTACTAATGAAAATTCTATAATCATGCTCTCCTATAACAGTCTACAATAGTCAACTATAGGTGAAATCAAAGACATGACTTTAGTTATGTACACACATCCTAAAATAAGGAAAACCCTCAACATCCATGTAATTGACATGCCAGTAAGTAACTATTCTATCATCTTAGGAAGAGACTAGAAAGCCTTGACAGGTGAATATATTTCACTTGATGGGACACACCTATCTATTCCTCGAAATGGAAAAAATATTATAGTCCTAAGGGAAGGAAAAATATCACCATACATAGAGAGCATTCCACAGCCTAATGTAAACTATGTCGAGGAAGACTTAGGAGTGTACTCCATCTCTACGGATGAGGGTGACACTACCCTAGAACAAATTGATCTGTAAGATGGTATGTGGCACATCCACTTTGATGGCTCATGCTCCAACGAAGGTAATGGAGCTGGCATTATCTTATATTCACCTGTAGGTAAAATTCACAACTTTTCTTATAGGTTAGAATTTGCTTGCATGAACAACATCACCGAGTTTGAAGCATTATTACTAGGCATTGAAAATGCGTATAACTTAAGTTGTGGACACCTTACAGTTTTTGGGGACTCTGAACTTGTTGTGAACCTTGTACGTAAAATATACTCTCCTAGCAATAAGTTGATGAAACACTACACCAAAACTGTTTGGATGCTTATCTCAAACTTGTTATCATTTAACATCACTCATTTTAAAAGGGAACTTAATTCAATGGCTAACAGGTTAGTTGTATTTGCAGCATATCCCACTCGACAACTTCTACCTCAGATTGTACTTTTCAATATTTATATCGTCCTCACATTCCTGATAATGTAGAGTCATAGAAGCTCTTCACTAGTGATGAAGGCATTTGTGCTTTCATACAAAATGAACCATTTAAGCCCAAGGGGATTATATCCATGGAAAACAAGAAAATTCCAAAAGGCTCGACTCCTCTCGAAAGTTCATTTTAGTCAAGTGATGTAGGAAACAAAGAAACACATAAAGAAGAGAATTCAAAAAGGAAAGTGGGTGAAATCGTTTCCTTGAACATTGGAACACTCGATTCCCCCAATAATGTTAAGATAGGTGTCGAATGTACTGATGAAGAAAAGATGAAATTCACTGAGCTACATCATGAATTTCTAGATGTTTTTGCTTGGTCATATGAGGATCTTTGTGGTTTTGATTCTTCTCTCATACAACATGCCATTCCTATCAAGGAAGGGATAAAACCAGTTAGGAAAAAAAAATACCCATTAACGCCGCACTTGAAGCTATTATTCAGAAGGAGTTGGAAAAAATTTTGAAGGCTGGAATAATATTTCTAGTTAAGTATTTTGAGTGGGTTTCCAATTTGGTTCTTGTTCGAAAAACAACTGATTAGATCCGATTGCGCGTAGAATTTTGCGCATTGAATAGAGCAAGTGTAAAAGACCATTTTCCTCTCCATAATATGGAAATGATTTTGCAACAGGTTGCATGGTCACAAATGATGTCCTTACTTGATGGTTTCTTTGGTTATAATCAGATTAAAATAAAAAGGACTGACATATACAAAACCACTTTCACTACACGTTGGGGCATATTTGCTTATGAACGCATACCTTTTGGCTTATCTAATGCAGGTGCCACCTTCCAAAGAGCTATGTAGATAGCTTTTGACGATATGATCGGTAAGATTATCCAGATTTATATTGATGACTTGATTGTTTATTCAAATAACCTATTAGATCATTTTGGTCATCTTAGAAAATTTCTCATGTGATGTAGAAAGTTTGACATTTCTTTAAATCCTTCTAAATCTATTTTGGCGTTACCAAGGGAAAGGTCCTTGGACATATTTCTCTGATTCAAGAATAAGCATAGATCCCGAAAGGAATCCTGCTATTCTGTGTTGGCATGTTTATAGGTAGAGTATTCTTGTCATTAATGGTAAGAACAAGAACGATGATGGCATGATTACAGGCAGAGTGTGCTTGTCATTGATGGCAAGATTAGAGTGTGCATCGATGGAAAAATAGGAATAGCGTAAGATCAGGTGAAGAAGAAAATAGTATGCAGAGATCAAATATCAGGAGAGATAGCATTCTGACATGCGCAGACGAGATCCC
The DNA here is from genome assembly GCA_032191745.1 of Picea mariana. Lineage (NCBI taxonomy): Eukaryota > Viridiplantae > Streptophyta > Pinopsida > Pinales > Pinaceae > Picea > Picea mariana. The sequence continues at coordinate 302,153 of JASDQU010011624.1, read as the reverse complement.
ATACATCAAGTTTCACAGAAGGATCAAAGGTCGTGGCTCATAGAAGAATCAAAGGTAAGCTCGGGTGAAGAATAAAATAGTGTGCAATCCAATCTCAGAGAGGAATAGCGTAGAGTTGCATGTAGAGCGCAAGTGTGCACCAGGGCTGAGGTTAACTCCATTACTAATGCTTGGGAGAGATAGCATTCTCAGAAACACAGATGAGACCCAAAGTCATCAGGAATCACAGAACCTTTGACACTTAGATATTTGAGAAAGTCAAAGCTCGGGAGAAGGAGTAACAGTGATCGTTGGATCACCAATCCTGAATACCTGATGTCCATTAGATCAGAGTCCAGTGACCAGAGGAAGTGCAGAGGAGAAGTACATATTTTATCCATTGGATCTGAGCACCGAGGACCAACAGCCATCGGATCCAGTATAACTACGAAGAGGATAAGTCTGAGAGCCATCCTCCAACTCTGCAAAATGAAAAATCACGATGAGATATGAACCATTGGATCCAAAGGACACATGGTGAGAGATAAACATTTCGATGACTTGCAAACTGGAAAATTCAAAGGTGATTTGTCCTCCAAATTCATGAAACGTGAAGTCTCGATAAGATTCGGACCGTTGGATCATAGAGGATTGTGGGTTGTTGATTTGGAGCAAGTTTCAGAAAATCGGGAGTCGGAAGTTGGAAGAGTCATGGTTGGCTCATTTTCAAACCCCCGAGATGCGAAGTCACGATTTGATCACAGTCGTCAGATCAATTTTGAGTGGAAGGATAGGATAAGCAAGAAAAGTTGCATCACAGAAACATGAGCCATTGATCCAAGATCCTGATCAAAAAAACAACATTCACTTCTGATATAGAGATGTGAGGAGTTTACACTCAGGAAATTTTGAAATTTAAAATCCTCGGAATGTGAAGTTTCATCAACCGTCGGATCTTGAGATCAAACAATGACTGTTAGATCGTGGCAGACCATGTCAGCAAGGACAGGTGGCAGACTACGTCAACGAGGACACGTGTCAGTGGATTGTCAACTCCGGGAAAAATCAAATGAAGGATGAACGAGAGTTTGAGAATTGAAATCTCTGAAGTCCAGAGACACGAAGGAGATATTGACCGTTGATCTAAGAGGGACATGCATCGTTGGATCGTGGACTCTAGGGGAAATTCTCCAGGAGAAAACGAGAACTTGAGAATTGAAAATCCTAGAGCTCGGATCATGAAATCTATCTCGTCCATTGGTTTGGAGGGACATGTGTCATCTAATCGCTAAGACTAAGGATCACGTGTGGATAAAGGAAAGAAGGCAGAACCATTGATATAAGAGGACAGATGTCATTAGATTCCATTTTGGAAGATATCCAGTCAGCAGCAACAAGGCTTGAGATTTGAAACTCCTAGAGCCCGGATCACAAAGGAAACCTCGGTCATTGATGGAGGAAAGAGATATCTGGTCCATGGACTCGAGAGGACATATCTGAACCGTCCATTCAAGTGCATTGTCAAGATCGTGAGATTGACGGGCATGCTCCAATTGAAACCATCGTGAGCCTTAATTTTTCATGAGCGGGCCACAATTGAAACCATGGTTTTGGAGAAAGGATGTGTGGAGGCTCATGGTGAATTGTAGGGCGAAAATAATTTTGGTCTAAACCACCTTTGGACACACACACTATCACTTGGTCACATGAAGATCATAGCCCAAGGTCATATCGTGAAATGGAGCCTGCGCTCACTAGACAGAAATAAGTGCTTGGTCATCGTCTGTGGTCATGCGAAGGAAGGGGTTAGAAGCCAAAGAATCCATATTTGACTGGCTGTAACTGACATAGAAGACAAAGAGTCTCGACTGCCATAGAAGCTAAGGAATCTTAGCATAACAGGCACTGATGATGAACTCACAGGCAACAGAACCGCTAGAGAAGATGAAGAGTTTCCATGATGATCAGGAGATGACTTGACGTGACAAATGCATGAAAAACAGAGAAGTGAAGTGATTCTGTTGTGGAGATATGCAGAAGTAAGGAAGAGTTGCAATGAACAACCTGTAGGGTAGAACAGTGACACAGTAAATAACATGCAAATGTACTGTGCATGAAGGATGAAGAAGGTGCACAGAGAGTATAAAAACACAGAACAAAGAATAGATGATGGCATATGTTGAGTTTGATTCATGTGGGTAGAAGCATGTGGTGTACAGAAGATGAAGCGCAGAAGAAGCAAGGAACAGAAATGCATATCTGAGAGAAGAACAAAAAACACAGCAGACATGAGGAGAGAGACATTGATGCAAGAAGAGTAGAGCAGTGTAGTAGAACAGTGATGAGACTGGTAAGCCATAGATAAATTTTGTATCATTGTGATAAAGTTATAAAAGGAAAAGATTTATATTTTAGGGTGGTTGGGAGATGCTAGCAAGGATTGGTGTCCTCGTAGTTTCAAGTGGGTACTTGAACACAGGGAGTTGTAGCTTCCATCTGGTTGCAGCCAAAAAAACCAGGGTGGTGGGGTGGTGCAAGAGAGAACTATTGTTCTCTATTATATAGGTCAGTGCCTGCGTGACTGGAAGTTGGTGCTTCCATCCAGTTGGTGTTGGAACACTTAGGGAGTTTGTGCTTCCTTCTAGTGGGTGCTAGAGAAACCAGGGAGTTGGTGCTTCCTTCGAGTGGGTGCTAGAGAAACCAGAGAGTTGGTGCTCTTGGCAAGTTGCATCTTGCAAAACAGAGGTGGTAGCCTCACAATGAGTTGGTGCTCATAAGAATGATAATGTACAGAAAATAAAGATTACTTATTATATCAAGAAGAAGAGGTTTTTACCCTTTATGGGCTTCCTCATGAAATATTTGTCTCTATATATTTCATGTGTGTGATTGATGTTGAATGTTATATTGCTTACCTCCCTGCATTATTGTGATTGTCATTGAGTTCTCTGTAAAGAGTTTAAAATAAGAATATTTTTTTAAGCACGGTAACAATTGATTCACCCCCCCTCCCCTCTCAGTTGACCAACAATTAGTATCATAGCGATTTCCCTTTATTTAAGGGTAGATCCTAGAGCTTAAACATGACTAGAAATGGAGGAACTTCAACCAATAAGGCCCCCTATTCAATGGAACAAACTTTGGCTTCTGAAAAGTTAGGATGAGAACCTACATAATGGCTTTAGGTGTATATGTCTGGGATGTGGTAGAGACTGGTTATGTAAAGGTGGTTGTATTAGCTTCCAAGGATGACAATATAGAATTTATCTTCAACACTAAGGCTGTGAATGCTATTCTGAGTCGGCTTACAGAAGCAGAATTTGTAAAAGTTATGCACTTAGAAACTGCCAAAGCAATGTGGGACAAACTCATTAGCAGCTATGAAGGTAATGAGAAGGTAAAGGATGTCAAGCTTCAAACCTACATATTATAGTTTGAACAACTAAAGATGAATGAGGATGAAATAGTTAATAAATATTTCTTAACAATTGAGGGTTTTGTGAATGCCATGAAAGGTCTTGGTGAGAAGATTGAAGATGTATTACTAGTTCAGAAGATCTTAAGATCTTTGTCTGATAGATTCAATCCAAAAATTTCTGCAATTGAAGAATGGAATGATCTTAAGACTCTGTATATTGATCAATTCCTAGGAACTCTAACTTCTTATGAAATGAGGATTAGTAAAGATAAATCTACAACTAGAGAAGCATCATTTAAAGAAGACAAGAATGAGGATTCTAAGGCTGATGAAATTGAAGAAAAATTTGTGAGAAGACTAAAGAAAGGATTAGGCAAGTACCAAGGATAGTTTCCCTTCAAATTTTTTAACTGTGGAAATATAGGTCACTTTGCATATAAGTGTCCACACGAGCAGAAGGACCGAAACTCTGAAGGAGAAGAGAAGTACAAACCCAAGTGATTTGGTAAAAAGAAAACATTATGTTTAAACAATGATGACTCTTTAGAAGACATAGATAGTGACTCTTCCTATGAAGATAAGGTAAATGACTTCATGCTTATGGAAAAAAAGGATTATGATAATAAAATCACAGGAAGTGATGCTAATGATGAAGAAGTTGTGGTTGAATTGTAAGGAGAGTTGATTAGCACTTTGGAAGAGATTGACATACTCAGACTTAAGAAGAGAAAGAAAAAACAATTGTTGATACAATTCAAGAAAGGTAGTAAAAAACCTGATGAAGTCTTTGCAATAGTGGAATTAGAAGAGGCAAAGAAAATCAAAGACACTCTGAAACAATAGTTATCAGAAAAGAAGGCAAGATGTGAAGCTTTGGAAGAAGAAGTAGTGAAAACTAGGAAAGAGTTGGATAAGTTTTAAGCCTTGTATCATCAGAATCTATCAAGTATCAAAGCCTCAGAAGGATTAGCCACCATTCTGAATCAGAAAAGGAATCCAAAGTTGAAAATTGGTTTGGGTTATGAAGAGGGATCAAGTAGTGGTCATCGAAGCAACAAAGAACCCATCAAGTTTGTCAAATCTACAACCAATGACAACAACAAACCTGTAGAAACAAAAGAAGATAATTAGTTGCCCAAAAGGATTAAAGAAAAGGTGCCAAAATTGAATCTGTAGAATAAATAAATAATACACCCTTTTCTCAAGGAAATCATCAGCATGGAAGAAATCGACCTGCTCAAATAAGATAGCCATTTTCTAGGTACAAATATTTTTTCTATGGATATTGTTTCTACTGTTCTAACTTTGGCCACAAAATTGTAAATTGTTCCTTAAGATTTAGACATGAGCAATCAAGACACCCAAGGAACAAATATTTGTCACAATAGAGAATGAGACAGCCAAGTAACAAACAACCATAGATTTCAAATTTTCAAATTAAATTTAGAGACATGCAACTGAGGAGGTTAAGAAATAATAAATAGTCAATGAGTAGACAACGCTTCAACAATCACTTTGACCTATTGAACAATGAGCTTGAATATTATAACTGTCATAACTTCGGCCACAAAGCTGCAAATTGCCATCTGAAGAATTACAAAGCAGATCCAAGGATAAAGCTCTTAGCTAGAAAGGCCAGCACATGGAAAAAGAAAGATAGTGAAAAATGTGATCTAATACTTTCAACTCAAAAACAAAAGGAATCATGGAATATAGACGTTCCAAGCACATGACTGTAAACAAGGATAAGCTTCTGCCTATAAGTAAAATAAAAACAGGAAATGTGATCTTTGAAAATTATGAACCAGGTAAAATCAAGGGTAAAGGGATGGTGAGTTTGAGTAAGGGAAAGGGAAATTCTCAGGATGTTCTGCTTGTAGATGGTCTGAAACACAATTTTCTCAGTACAAGTCAAATATGTGACAGAGGTTGTGCAAAGGTGTTCATGTCCAAATATTGTAAGGTGAAAAATGTAAACTGAGGACAAGTGGTGTCTAAAGGCATAAGGATAGATAATGATGTTGATATTAAATCCTCCCATGCAAGAAAAGAAGAAGTAGAAGAAGAATCATGTCATAAGTTGGAAGCAGAAGTTGTGAAGGTTGAAAAGTCAAACACCCAAATCAAGTTCATGAACAGCTCCATGACCGTGGATGAGATCCTGGATAGTCAGAGAACACCAAATGACAAATCTGGTCTTGGATACAACAAGGAAGAAATAAGTACTCCTAAGAAGTCTGACACTGGTCCTTCATTTGTAAAAAGGGAAAGCAGGTATGAGAGTGTTTGTAATGGTTTTTTCTTGTGATGCATATGGTCATAAAATTCTTGGATTGTAGGCATCATGGAAGAAAAATGAAATTGTTGTAATAGAAGATCAGAGAAGAGTGAAAGGGGGAGTCATTCAGTTATGACAAAAAAAGGTTAATGAAGGAGTCCCAGTAAGAGAGGTGAGAAATATTGAGTCTGCTACAGAGGACACAGTTGAAGCTGAAGATGAATAGGTCCAAGAATCAGAAGGAGAAGACTGCGAGTTAGATACAAATAATCTGTAGAACTCAAATAAGAGGGTCCATCCTATTAGGGGGAGTATGTATTGGTTGAATATCTAATACCTCCGACAAATTACTACAACAGATCAGGGGGAGCATGTTTTATTTTACATTGATGTCAAAGGGGGAGAAAATGTATCTTCTGGATGCTACAGTTGGAGATCTAAATAGAATAGTGCAGTTCTTCAGGGTTGCCATCAATGCCAAAGTGGGAGATTGTTGGCATGTTTACAGGCAAAATATGATTGTCATTGATGGAAAGAACAACAATGACGATGGCATGATTACAGGTAGAGTGTGCTTGTCATTGATGGTAATATCAGACTGTGCATCGATGGAAAAACAAGAACATTGTAAGCTCAGGTGAAGAAGCAAACAGTATGCAGAGATCAAAGCTTAGGAGAGATAGTGTTCTGATATGCACAGACAAGATCCCATACATCAAGGCTTGCAGAAGGATCAAAGGTCATGGCTCATAGAAGGATCAAAGGTAAGCTCAGGTGAAGAATCAAACAATGTGCAATCCAAGCTCAGAGAGGAATAGCACAGAGTTGCATGAAGAGCGCAAGTGTGCACCAGGGCCGAGGTTAATTCCATTACCAATGCTCATGAGAGATAGTGTTCTCAGAAATGCAGACAAGACCCAAAGTCATTAGGACTCATAGAACCTTTGACACTTAGAGATTTGAGAAAGCCAAAGCTCAAGAGGAGGAGAGACAGTGGTCGTTGGATCACCAATCCCGAATACCTGATGTCTATTAGATCAGAGTCCAGTGACCAGAGGAAGCACAGAGGAGAAGTACAGATCTGATCCATTGGATCTGAGTGTCAAGGACCAACAGTCATCGGATCCAGTATAACTAGGAAGAGGATAAGGCCGAGAGCCATCCTCCAACTCCACAAAATGGGACTAAGGATCACACGTGGATAAAGGAAAGAAGGAAGAACCATCAATTTAATAGGATAGATGTCAGTAGATCTTCCATTCTGTAAGATATCCAGTCAGTAGCAACAAGGCTTGAGAGTTGAAACTCTCGGAGCCTGGATCACAAAAGAAAACCTCAGTCATTGATAGAGGAAGGAGAGATCTGGTCCATGGACTCGATAGGATAGATCTGAACTGTCCATTCAAGAGCACCATCAAGATTGTGAGATCGATGGTCATGCTCCATTGTGGGGCCAAAACATGCTCAGGCCTTAATTGTTCATGAGCGATCCGCAATTGAAACCATGGTTTTGGAGAAGTGACGTGTGGAGGATCGTGGTGAATTGCAGGGAAAACACAGTTTGGTCTAAACCACCTTTGGATGATCCCGCAATCTCTTCATCACATGAAGCTCATAGCCCAAGTTCATATCGTGAAATGGAGCCAACGCTCACTAGACAGAAATCGAGAAGCACCTTTTGAATAAGCGCTTGGTCACCATCGGTGGTCATGTAAAGGAAGGGGTTAGAAGCCAAAGAAGCCATAGTTGACTACCTATAACAGACAAAGAAGATGAAGAGTCTCAACTACCAGAGAAGCTAAGGAATCTCAGCATAATGGGCACTGATGATGAACTCACAGGCAACAGAACCACCAAAGAAGATGAAGATTTTCCATGATGATCAGGAGATGAATCAACATGACAAATGCATGCAGAACAGAGAATTGAAGTGATTCTAATATGGATCTATGCAGAAGTAAGGAAGAGCTGCAGTGAACAACCTGTAGGGAAGAACAGTGACAAAGTGAAGATCATGGAGAGGTATTGTGCATGAAGGATGCAGAAGGTGCAAAGAGAGTATAAAAATGCAAAATAGAGAATAGATGATGGCAGTTGTTGAGTGTGATTCATGTGGGTAGAAGCATGCGGTTTGCAAGAGTTGAAGCGTAGAAGAATCAAGGAATAGAAACGCATATCTGAGAGATGAACAGAAAGCGCAGCAGACACGAGGAGAGAGACATTGATGCAGGAAAAGAAGAGTAGTGTAGAAGAACAATGATGAGACTAGTAAGCCATAGATAAATGCTGTATCACTGTGATAAAGTTGTAAAAGGAAAATATTTATATTTCAGGGTGGTTGGGAGGTGCTAGGGATGATTGGTGTCCTCAAAGTTTCAAGTGGGTGCTTGAACACAGGGAGTTGTAGCTTCCACCTAGTTGTAGCCAAAAAAACTAGGGTGGCAGGGTGGTGCAAGGGAGAACTATTGTTCTCTGTTATACAGGTCAGTGCTTGTGTAATTGGAAGTTGGTGCTTCCATCTAGTTTGTGGCTGAACACTTAGGGAGTTGGTGCTTCCTTCTAGTGGATGCTAAAGAAACCAAGGAGTTGGTGCTTCCTTCTAGTGGGTGCTAGAGAAACCAGAGAGTTGGTGCTCTCAGCAAGTTGCAGCTTGCAAAACAAAGGTGTTAGCCTCACAATGAGTTGGTGCTCATAAGAATGATTATGTACCTAAAATAAAGATTACTTATCATATCAAGAAGAAGAGGTTTTTAACCTTTATGGGTTTCCTCGGGAAATATCTGTCTCTATATATTTCATGTGTGTGATTGATGTTGAATGATCTATTGCTTACCTCCCTGTGTTATTGTGATTGTCATTGAGTGCTATGTAAAGAGTTTAAAATAAGCATAATTTTTTTAGCACTGTAACAACTGATTCACCCACCTCTCTCAGTTGTCCAACATTCTGAACCTTCACATCCCCACTTCCAAAAAGGAGGTTCATGCCTTTATGGGCATTATCAACTTTGTCAGTATATTTGTTCCTGACTTTTCTTTAATGGTCAAAGCGATTCATAATATTCTAAAGAAGGATCACTCCTTTTCTTGGACTATAGACGTCGAAAATGATTTCATAAGGATTAAGAAGGAAATCACTTTCGCACCAGTTTTGGTGAAACCAGACTTTGAGAAATATGTTATCGTATACAGTAATTCCATTGAGGAAGCAGTTTCTGCTATTATCTTACAATGTGATGACCATAATAACGAAAAAACAGTATCTTACATGAGTCAAAGCTTATGAGATGATGAATTCAAGTATTCTTATATTGAAAAACATTATTTTTCTCTTCTTAAAGTTGTGGAGAAATTTCGCCAGTTTATCCTAGGCAAGCACACACATGTAAAAGTCCCTTTTCCCACTGTCAATTTTTTTCTTTCACAAATGTATCTTTCACAGAAGCTTGCACATTGTCTTTCCAAAATCCAGGAGCATGAATTAACACCATCATGACTTTGATAACAATTAAAGAATGAGACTTAGCCCTTCACTTAGCTCAACATGCTGAAGCAAGTGAATAAATTGATGATCAAGATAATCCTCTTTTAGCACTGTTTATATTGAGAGTCAAACCCTTTCTATAGTTGAACATCCATGGTATAAAAATATGGTGTATTACTTGCAATATCATAAATTCCCATATGACTTAGATACTCATCAAAGGAGAAGGCTTCATCTTGAATCTTCCAGATATATTATTTTAGGAGACTTTTTGTTTAGGAGGTTTGCAGAAGGTATTTTACTTCGATGTGTGAATAATGAGGAAGCACAAAAATTGTAACAGGAAACTCATGGATCTTCATATTATGTTATTCACGTTGGTGGCCACTTTTCTGCTAAAACTACTGCTTTTAAAATCATAAGAAATGTTATTATTGGCCTTCAATTTTTCAAGATTCTTATAACTTTTCAAGATCTTGTGACAAGTGCCAAAAATTTGTTGGGAAAGAACATCTTTCTGCCATGCCTTTGCAACTTGTCCTCCCCAATTTTCCCTTTTCTAAATGGGGTCTGGACTTTATTGGTCCTATTAATCCTTCGTCTTCAGTGGGGCAGATTTTTATCTTGACAGCCATGGAATATCTCACTAAATGGACTGAAGTTGTCCCACTTAAACACTCACAAGATGAACAAGTAATTTCTTTCCTGGAAACTAATATTTTCTCCAAATTTGGCATTCCTTTAGATATTATTACAGATAACGGTCCCTCTTTCATTTCCACTAAATTGACTCAGTTTTTAGCTAAGTTGGGGGTCAAATATTTCACCTCATCAGCTTATTCCCCTCAAGGAAATGGGCAAATCAAGTCTACTAACAAAATTCTGTTTAGGATCATAAAGAAGCTCATCGAAGATAAGCCTCGTCAATGTCACACCCTCCTCACTTATGCCCTTTGGGCAGATCACACTACTACCAAGGTAATCATAGATTGCACTCCCTTTCAACTTGTCTATGGTCAAGAAGCTATTTTGCCTATTGAACTGAAACTTTATTCTATATGGATGACGCTACAGATCAAAGAATTAAATTCTTCCAATGTACCTCAAAGGATAAATTCATTGTTAGATTTAGAGGAACAAAGAATGTTTGCCTTGGAAACAATAAAGAGAAGACAACAAATAGTGAATAAATATTTCAACAAAAGCGCAAAAGCTGTCAAATTTAAAGTAAATGAGAAAGTATTACTTTAGGACTCATCACGTGCTGACATAGGAAGACATTTGAAGTTTCAAAAATTATGGCTTGGTCCTTTCAAAATCGCTTTTGTTGTGGGCACAAATTATTATCTTCTAAAAGACTTGGAAAAGCGATTATTTTCCTAAAGTACCAACGGTTCCCACTTGAAACATTATGTGGAACCAACTTGAAGGATAAACATTGCATGGAAGTCACTGTTGTATTATAGTTTTATGTTTTACTGTTTTGGTTTTTGCTTTGTTGATTGATTCATTTTCTGTTGTTGCATTTTTTCCTTTTTCATTTTATGTTGTTTCATTTCTGTTGTTTTTCTTTTGTTCTTTTCCTTTTTGTTTATCAGAAATAAACTTTGGATCAGTTTCACCACAACAATGTTATTCTGTAAGTATTTTTTATCAATAAAAATCAAGTTACACATCTATCATGATGTCCCCCTTGTAGACATCACTAAAATTGCTCTCTGCTTCCAGTATTGTTGTTAGATAGATGATTGGATTTTCATCCCTACTTTTTGCTATCCCTTTCTTCCCTCCACCCTGAGATTCAAAAGAGCATACCAGCAAATTTTCTCCTTAAAACAAGAAACGCTTTTACTATGACCGATCTAATGTTATGCATACAAGACCAAACCCCCTCATATGTAACACTTTTCATAAGATATTCCCAAAGTCCTCGGTCATTTTTTCACTTAAACCGCCTCACTCCCCCTGTTGCATAATCATTCCACTAAATAATTCTTTGATCTATGATTCACCAGCCTTCAAAACTAGACATTCTGAGTTCTTAATCTGTTGGAACAAATTTCCCTGTGGAGTCGGCAATTTGTTGACACTTGAAAGTGCAACATTGGATACTATTCTCGCAAATGATTTCCAAGCTTTATTATTTAACTATATTAATAATATACTAGTAGGTGGGACCCCTTGTTTAACTTATGGCACTATGATGGAGAATCGACACTTATATTTTGTTTGCATATGTATTGGTTGCAACATAATTTCTATAGCTCATTTGCTTCAAATCATGGTTAAAATGCTTATGCTAATATGTTGTGGGCAAGGTGATTAAAACAAGGAACAATATGATCTTGATTGTCTCTCGCGAAATATGATTATGTTGCCTTTTGGATGAAAGAAATACACTCCAGTTTTAATATATTGTCCATAGAAAATATTGGGTGATCACCTCGACCCTTGCTACTATTGTTATGCACATTGGTTGAATTGCAATTTGGTTGTGTTCCTAGCAAGTTGTCATATGAGAAAAATTGATAGTGGAAAGGGGTGGCGAACTTTGGAATATCATGCACTTTGAATATTGTAACATGCCAAGTTTGGATATTTGGTTGTATTAATGGTTTTAAATGTTAATTGTATGGTGAGTTGGCTAGTGGGCTTGGGTCATACTAAGCCATGAATGAAAATCTAAAGGAAGAAGTGACATGCAGTAAATGCATGTCACTCAAACTCACCTCGAGCCCGCCACCCTAGTCATTCTTGCATTTTTTCTTTGTTAGTTGTTGCTTCTCTGCCTAGCTCGGTCGTGGAGGAAGTATACAACCTTGGTTTTTATCCTTACGCAATATTTTATAGGTATGGGGTTTTCTTACTTTTCCATCCATGAAATTTGCTCTTCCCTTAAATCAAATGTTGGCTCTGGTTGCTCGTGGTCTGTGTAATTCTCAAGTTGTCATGATGTTTTTTTGGAACTGTGTATTTATGGTTGCATCCTTGGTTTCCTGTGGTGGTTTTTTTGAGACTGTTGGCATTAAAAAATGGTCACAGTGTCTTTATTGTGTGTAACTATTCACAAAGATTTGTCGAGTAAAATTTGTGGTTGAGCTTGCCTTGCCTATGGTTATGTATTGTGGGTTTGTCCTCCCTGTTGAAATGGGTTATCTCAGCCTTACCTATGGATTTTGTGAATACCCCACCTATATATTGAAATTTTTGGTCTCTGTGGTTAGTATACTCGCGCCATAATTTCGACCCTGTGAATGTTTAAGTGGAATTTGATGAAGGACTAAAACCTTATGTGCCTTTTTCTGGACAAACCCCTAGTTGTTAGCCTGCCTTCTTATGACCTCACCGTCACTATTGTGTGGTGAACCTTATGCAAATATGAGGACATTGCTTACCCAGGTTTTGGTGGGAGCATTATTCATGTTTTTTTGGTTTGGGCACACTTGTTATGTTGTGATGAAGGAAGTGTTGGATTCACTTATTCTTTGGAAGTTAGAGTCTGTGTGTTATCACTGAAATTTTGTTTGAAAATGGTTACAAGAATCCAGCATCTCCAAACACCCATTAGTTCATCCATGGCCCAAAAAATACATTTCCAAAGGGAACAAAACTATACAACTGGTTATAAAATTAGCATGTGCTAAGGATACAAAGGAAGCCCGCGCACGTGCGACAGTCGAAAAAAGTCGAAAAAGCACACATGCACTCAATGTGTGAATGTGGACGCAAAAAGACATGCACACCTTATAACGACACATTTATGATTTTGGTTGCCCTTCCACCCACTTCTAGTTCATCTCCCAAGTCGATTTGACACCCAAATCTGAGTTGAATCCAAGTGGGGGGTTGGTCAAAGACCTAAGGGTACCCTAAAGATCCCCTTGTTCACATTAGAGACTGGTTGAATAATTCCTCAAATCTTTTCTATAAAAAGAAGCCATGGGTGCACTATATTTCAAGGAATTCATTTGTATTTTTATGCTGCCTATATTCTCTTGGAGGATCCTCTTTCCTCATCAAGATCATACAAGCACCATTTTGTTGAGCTATTCACATCACCTCTTGAGTGAATGAGCTTTGCATTTCTTCACCATTTCCTTCTAGTTTGTTACTTGTAAAAAGAGCTCAATCATTAGGGGTTCAAGAGCCCTCCCTTGGTGGAAGACGGGACCCATAAGTCTCCCTTTTTCTTTGGTGTTTTCCCACTAATACAACTTATCCATTGGTGGCATGAATGTTGTTTATTTTTGTTCTTTTTCCCTTATGCACTCTAGTTTAGTTCATTTTATTGTTATTATCTTAGTTCTTTGTTTATTTCTAATGCTTGACGTTTCTAACTCTTGCATTCACTGTTGTCTTGTTCAACTAACCCAATTGGACTTATAAGCATCCTTATTTTGCTCATTTAGGTGACAAAAGGGACGCAACAGATTGGTGCCTCCGCTGAGGATAGGTATCAATTTCCTCCCCATTTGGGTTGTTTGAGCACTTATTTTTGGTTTATTTAACTTGCAAGAACCATAACCGGCCTAAGCCTGCCTTAAAAAAGCTAAATTCAGAGTTGAGCTGAGAGAATTTCATCTGAACTTTTCTTCCCGGTCATGTAACAGGAAGTGCATGGGTTTTTTGACCCACAAGCGCGTCTTCTAAGCACATGCGCCATAATCACTTTGTTGCTCAACACATTTTGGGCACCTGCTTCAAAAGGTCATTTTTTATTCGCGCATTGGCGCCAAATGCACCTCTGTCTACTCTGAGACCCATGCATCTGTCTACTCAGAGCCTTCTTAAGTTTGATTCTACACAAATTGCAATATGCACCACACTTAGATTCCCTCTCGACATGAAGGGTTAGTCAAAACATAGGCACTTAGGGGGGTTAAAATCCATATGTATCCTCTTTTTGCTTTCATTTTGCCACATGGATGGCTTGATTTGATTAAATATAAGTTGGAATCATTATATATCACAAATATAACCACTTTCATTGTGACTAGAAATTGAACATCAATCTTTGAGTATGCTCTTCTCTCGCGCCCTAGAGTGATCTTGAGAATTAGAAAAACGATTGAGGGGAAATTTCATCTCCCTTAAAAGACAAAATCTTTAGGAGAGGACAACAGCCCCATCGTGACTCCTCTTAGTTTCTTTTCAAACACATCTTAAATTTGTAAGGGCCCATACATGCCCACATGCTACAAAGATAGGATAGTTTTTTAATCTACTTTCTTAGATTACATCACTAGGGGAGTTTAAAGGTTTTGTAACGGGCCCATACATGCCCACATGTCCACAATCTAGGATAGTTGTTGAAACTTTCTTAGATTAAATCACACTAGAGAGTTAAAGGATTGGTAAGGACCCACATTTCCACATGCTAGTTCTCTAGGGACTTTAAAATTCCACAAGGTTGTACCAATGGCATTTAGTAAATTAGGTAATAAAGACTTGTAAGGACCACAGGAAGTCCACATGCAGAAAGGTGACACCTAACTAATTAAAACATTTGGCATGCTTTCACTTGTTCACACACAAAGTCACTACTCACTCACATAGTTTCATCTGGAATCATGGAGGTTGAAGTAAGTTTCCTCCAAAGGAATCCTGAAACACCCCACCCTTTTCTCAATGAAACTATCCATTCCCACTTAAATTCAACGAGATTGGTTCACAACCCCAATCTCTCAAACAACCACATCTAAAAATTTTCTAAAAACTCACTAAGTTTTCCTCCACAGGAGGTGCCAAAAGAATTTTTTTAGTCTAGGTAGGATCTCAGGGATAGGCATCCAAATAAATCCCTGTTATCTGGTTCTCACATCTTCAAACTTTAGAAATTGACAAATAGGGAACTTTTAAATACTCCAATTCAAGTGTTCCTACACTATAAGGCAGGGAGATACCCATGAAGTCTTGAAGGCCGAGGTCTAGTTGTTCTGTGCATCCCCCCTTGAGGCACCCACCTCTTGGACAGGATCCAACCCATGACCCATTTCTTAAGCCGAAAATCTAAATGTCACACTTTGACCGAGGTACCTAGTGACCAAATTTTAGGACATCTACCCAGGTGGCAATTGTGGGATGAAATTATACCTTGATCAGATTTTGTGTGGCTATTGGGAAATATCACTAGCTCATTTGGGATATGCACCTTCTATCCCTCATTATAACTGATTACTTCATCCTTCACTAGTTCCTCTTCTGGTGGCTTCAGACCCCATTGTTGAGTGCTATGGGAAGGTCCAATGTTATTTGAGAGGAAGGATGTTACGTCTTTTAGGACACGAGCATTTTTTTTCTTTGTTCTCCCACGCAGACGAAATCCACCTATCGACATGTATGCTTCTTTATCAATTGATTTATGTATGATGCTCTTGTGATTACATGCGATTGTGATATATATTGTAAAAGGTCAAACAATTATAGCAAAGACTCTTGTTCATTTATTTCTCTCATCACCATTCTACACACATCCACTTTTCTAGTCATACATCACAGGGGACCCACAGAATCCCTGTTGTTCCAGATGATTGCTAAATCTCCCTCCTATTCTAGGAGGAGTTCCTAGTCTTGCTAACTCAGCAGCTCCACCTTCTCACACCCCTGTGAGCACTACTATCTTGGGATCCACTTTTCTTGGTTCCACTTTACTTGGGTGCACTTCCCAAGGTCAACCGTCCACTCGCTCTCCTTTACACAGAAGCGAGGGGCAAACTTCTTCCCAAGGGAGAAGTACAACCCCACCTAACCCCCCTCATGGGCCAGGTACACAAACCACTCACACCATGGTTGTAACTAACCCTCCTCAGAGGTCAGGTACACAAAACATTTCCACCATGACGGAAATTAATCCTCCACCACCACCCCAGATGCCATACTTGGCTTCCATCAACATACCGGATCTGACTAAAATCACTAATGATCCTATATTGCACGACCCCACATGGCCTATAATGCCTACCAAACTCCCTTCAGACATCCCCAAGTTTGAAGGAAAAGCAGGAGATGACCCGACCAACCATATCATGACCTTCCACTTATGGTGTTATTCAAACAGCATCATGGACGACTCCATCCGATTGAGGTTATTTCAACGCACACTCACTGGCCCATCAGCCAAGTGGTATGTAGAAGAAAAATATGGGTCCCATGTGACCTTTGAGTCTTTGGCCAAAGCATTTTTGACCTGCTTTCAACTACTAATCCATCATGACAACGGTCTCGAAATTCTCTCAAAGTTTAAACAAACCTCTGCCACACGCATCGCTGACCACATTCATGAATGGCGTCAGCGACGTAGTCTATGCAAAGTTGAATCCACCAAGCAACAATGACTCAATTGGTTTCTCAAATCACTTGTTTCCCTCCTTGCCAAGGATGTGGCCGCCACCTTCCCCCAGTCAAAAGAAGAAGCCATCAACAAGGCTCAATAGTTCAAACTCATTTATTCACAGTCAGGATACTTATATACGGTACTACTTGATGCTCCTTGACCCGTGCCATTTGGCCAGGACAAACCTGGGATGTCTCACTCCACAGATGGATTGATTGGTACCACTACACACCACAATCTACACCTCCAACAACCACCTATGTATGGAACACCTCAATATCCGTCAATATATGGAGGACCCCCTTATTATACTCTGCCCCCTTATCAACAACCATACCATGTTTCCCTCCCTCCACCCATAAGTGGACCCCCGTCGACACCCATGACGCGTTCGGCTGTTCAACCTAGTTCTAGAAACACCTCTACCTCTGCTTACACCGTAAGCACTATTGAAAGCGCCACGCCTTCCTATGTACCTTACGGATCATTTCCACAACATAATCTATACTTTCCATTTCCTGGTCCTCCCCAGCCCATTGCTTCTCCACAAGGAAAACCACATGTTGGGGTTACTTTGTTCAACCCTCTCTTGTTTAGCAAGTCCACAATTTCGAACAATTGAATACGTCAAATATGATCCATCAGTCGAATAATGCTAAAAAGAAAGGAAAAAACCAAAACAACAATAATTCAGGACTAGGAGGGAATCACCCCCAATAGAACCAACTTGCAGGGGGCGACCAGAATCAGGGGAACCAGAACCACCAAGGGGGAAATAATAACAAATGCCAAGGGAAGAATAACAACAATCTTTAGACAAACTTCCCTTGTTCCCTTTGCGGTAATTATGGCCATTATCCTCACCATTGCCCTCAAATTGTCGACTTTAAATGGATGAAAGAATCTGGAAATGGACCACGTCCCCCAGCACTGCCTGCCCCTCAGCAGACCCCACAACAATATGTGCAGCAACCACCCCCAGTCGTGCTGCAAAACCCTATTCCACACCAAGGGGTGATGAACACCCAACAGGAGATGCATCCTGCCCCACCACAGATGGGCCAGTATCCCAACCCGAGTACTTCTGCAGATCACACTATCCTCCTCACTAGAGAGGAATAATTTCTTCTCCAAATGTCTAATTGTCAATACCGCGCACCCCCTGACCCTGCTCCCACTACCTCGGAAGAAGATCCAGCCACAACTGGACCACCTTTGATGATTCCATGTCCTAATACTGAAATAATCCTTCGTATTCCTCGCATCCCATTACGACGGAATGTCAACAACCCTCAGGTTAGGGCGGCATACAATTACAGTCTGGTTGATGACTTAGCACAATCTCCTACTGCCATGTCAGTTTTAGAAGTTCGTCAAACTTGTCCTACTCAACGAAATTCATTACTTTCCACCCTGGGGGTATTCAACCCTACTGACACTCAGCTCATCACCTTTGATCATGATAGTGGGGAACCTCGTCTCCCCGCTCTGGTTGCTTTCCATATACCAGTTAAAATCAGGAACATCACATTTCATCATTGCATCATTGATGAAGCTGCATCCACATGCATCATGTCCAAAACAGTATGGCAGAAACTTGGCTCCCCCGAGCTCATACCATACGCCATCACTTTGAGAGCTTATGATGGACGAACATCTTCACCTGAAGGGCTCTTTCAAAATGTCCCCGTTGAACTCTAGGGAAAGACTATCCTCATTGACATTGAATTTATCAATGCTCCACCCGATT
>JASDQU010011624.1:210608-222966 GCA_032191745.1 Picea mariana | reverse complement strand
GGTGCAGCCATGGAGGGAGAATTCTGAAGCATAATTGGAGCGTAATTGGAGTGAATTGGAGAAGGAAAACTGAAGAGTCAGGTTTTCAAGCCTAAAGAGTGAACTCATGTGTGAGATGCACTAAAACAACAAGTGTTGTTGTTTGTTTGTGGATAGTTTTCTTAGAAACAAGTTCTCTTGAGTTCTTAGCTGAGAGATTCCTAACTACATGTGCCAAAGAGACCCTAATAAATGATTGACACATTCCTATAGTTATACCTGATAAATGGGTGGTACATCCCTTGGTTTAAACCTGATAAATGGATGGTACAACCCTTGGCTTATCCCTGATAAATGGATGGTACATCCCTTAGGTGATCCCTGGTAATGGTGCATTCCTTGGGTTGGGAAGGTCAGGAGGAAGAGAGCTAGTGAAAATTCAGAATAATTGTTGGTACATCCCTTAGGTGATCCCTGGTAATGGTGCATTCCTTGGGTTGGGAAGGTCAGGAGGAAGAGAGCTGGTGAAAATTCAGAATAATTGTTGGAGAATATCAGTTGGATTATGAGATTTATGAGTTGTGATTGGACTATGAGAGACCACCCTCTTTTGTGAATTACTAACCTCATCTCGGGGGTGACTGGCTTTTGATATTTGGAACACTAAGTCCATGGTTGACTTGTATTGAGTTATTTACATGTGTTATTGTTGTGCATGAACTCTACATGAATGAGAATGACTTATATGTTGTTGTAATGAACGATTTAGTTGTAGTTCATGTTGATTATTAGCATTCTTTAGATGCATCTGTTTTATGGTTATAGACTGTAGCTAAATCTCTTATAAATTTGTATTTGTAAGTTACATGAAATCCACTAACAATAAAGAAATTACTTTAGTTAGTAGAAGTTACATATTTATGTGTATTCCGTACATAATGTTGCTTAGGGTATGTTACAAAAATGGTATAATAATGAGAGAGTTTTGAGTGGCATGGCCCAACTTAGATGATTAGGTATGTTCTTCTCAATTTTGTTAGTTATTTTATTTCCTTGGCTATTTTCTTGCCCTAATTTCTATCATGTAGTATCAGAGTGTGTAGATGATTTTGCATGCCTCAAATAACTTTTTGTCTTAAGAATTGATAATCTTGAGATCCATGGGAAGTTTTCAATGGAGGTGAAGTGTACTTAGAGTGTGCACAGAAGGAGTGAAAAACTAGCGCTTGAGAATAATACAAAGAGCCACGCTTTAACATAAAGGGTATGTAACCCTAAATGAAATATGGTTGGAATGTAATAATTAATTGATTTTCCTACTAACAATACTGGAGTCTTTTAAAAAAATGTTTCTATTGTGCTTTTTTTTTAGCATTCAATATAAAGGGTTGTGTAGGTAATTGAACAATGGAATTAAAAATCCATATAGTAAGTTCCATTGGGAGGTGCTTTTCCAGATTGATTTCTTACTTTAATAAGTGCCATTGAGATATTGACACTCGCCCATCCAAGAAAACAGATAAAATTGTTGTTATTGAGGTTTTTAAGATTTATGAGAACGCCTGCATAATAGAAGTCGGTGTACGATCCATACACGGCGACAATTTTCTCAAGGCGGAATCGTTGTGGTATTAAACCATTGCGACCTCCATTACCGACTTGGTACTTTTAATGAAATCTGGCGGCCTTGGTTCTTATTTTTTTATGTGCAAGAATCCGGCACTATCGATTTCTTGACCGCAGCCTCAAATCTGAAGTAGTAAAGAGAAGTGAAACCCTCGCGACCTACACAAAAGCATGGTGAATATATTAAGAGATGTACTTACGCTGAGGGATTATAATGATGGTGTGGATATTGCTTAGGGCTGTATGTCCTCTGACTGAATGGTACAAGTTTTCGCTTGTAATATTCTCTTTTCTTTAGCAACGAGCAGTATAGGTGAGCATGTTTTGTTTTGTGTGTCAATCGACTGCGCTACTCAGAAGGCAGTGTGTTCATGAATTTGATGTTGACGAGAAAAAAAAGAAGAGTTTTAATCTATGTGACAACAACTTAACTATCAGATGGGCGGTAAAAATCGTTGGCAGACACTCTAAGATCTGAACGTTAACAGTTATGGCCTCCATTAATTTGATCTGTAAGTGAAGTGAAAGATTTCTCTCTAAGCGCAGCAACCATAAATCCTCGACCTATGGTGATTGTTTACCCTAGATATATGGTTCTTTATTTGTTCATTATGTATTTGTTGTTCTCGCAGACAGGGTATTGCTTGAATATTTCCAATCCAACTTATTGCTCGCAACAATTCGACGTGAAAAGAAGTCGACCTGCCCTCAATCCTCGAAGGGTGACCTGGTAATTGTTGTTTGATAGAAGTTTAATGTTGTTTGATTTCAAACTCTCGACCTGACAAGTTATCCAATATTAAACCTGATATTTACTCTTTGAAAGAAGGATGCATTTGGATTCGTTTTGTAGTCCAGAAAACAAATGAAACCCTTATGCAAATGAAAGAAGGTGACCTCTGGAGTGAGGATTTCTAGACATTATAATTTTGCTCATGGCTGTGTGTGTAAGACTGTGGAAGACATGGGACATTGCTATCAATTTTGAAGTGGATGAAACCAGAGTGGAGAGGAAACAATAAAGTGGAGAAAAGGATAATCGACCTCGATATGCAAGCTGGTGAGTAATTAAATCGTGAATGACTTCAATTTCTGCCAGATTTCTTGAAATTTTGACCATTCTCGGATATTCTCAAGTCTATCAGTAAGAAATCTTTAAAACAAAACATCCATGAATATCAATTGCTTTTTGAAAGAAGCGACTTGGTACCCCAATTATCCAGAAAATCATAATTAGATAAGAAACAAACAGTTTTTGGGTGAAGAAATTGGTAGTCTGCGCATGCCATAAATTCAATGAATGAATATCTTGGAACCCAAGTTTGATTATCAATTCATTAGTCTTTTCTTGACCATGCAAAAATTAAATTGCTTTGCATTTTTAATAAATTGCTTGGAATTTAATATTTGGAGAAAGAAGATTTTGAAGAAAGCTTTACCCAATAATATATGTAATTGAAATAAAAGAGGTTATCAAATCTTTTATAAGGTTTTTTTTTAAGGAGTTATAATGGAGATTGTCATAGATCTCATTTTTCATAGGTCTTATAAGGGCATTATCATGTAAAGGAATTATAAGGATTTTATTATTTTCATTGTTTGTAAAATTGTACTAGGGTTATAAAGAGTTTTTTGAAAGTTATAAGGGGCACATATTGAATAAATTGAATTTTTTTTTGTCTAAGTCGAATTTTTTTGTTTAAGTCATGGACGTGTCTGAAATGGAATAAGGGGGTTTTAGGATATTTATATGTTCCCTTTAGTCATTATTGGTGTTTTTAGTCTTGGAGATTTTATTTCATTTTTTGTCACTCATGCAATGACGACAATAAAATGGATTCAGTCATGCAAAACACACTACAAAAAAAAATGCAAAGCACTGTAATCATTGAAGGAAAATTCCAATTGGCACACATAACAAAGATAATTTTTGGTATCCACATACAAAAATTCCCTTGTATTTTTAATAAGTCTATTGACTTCTTTGTTGAAGTAATTTTTTAAAAGTTGTAAGCAAGCTTTTTCGACTCATGTTTTTGTATAACCCACCTGAAAGGGAATAAGAGGGTTCTCAAAGAATCCACCTTCATAGTTTTTAAGGTGTTCTATAAAGAGGTTTTCACAGTTTTTAAGTCTTACAACTCTTGCATATTGTGTGCACTTCATGATGGTGAGGATTGAAGAAATATTTACAATGGTGCACACATTACTCAGATCAATTTTGAAATCTTAAATTGCAATAAACATGTGTACTCTTACTACAATGTCTTTCTTCTTAAAAGTAATGCACAAGAAGATTGATATGTTCAAACTTCAAAACAAATTGTTATCTAATGAATTAGTTTTCTTTCAACACCGACAATGTGATTTCATACTAATTTAGGGTAATCCATTGTTTGGATTACATATTGAAGAACAACACAACATTAAGGATGAAAATGACTTCAATGAAGACACTTAGTTGACTAATGGTGAAACTTGTAAAGATGAAGATGAGTTGGAAGTCCCTATGACAAAAAAATTGTGGATAAATGTGAGGAAGCAATTAGAATTATTCGGTTGTGGGAAGAATTACAATTTAAACATAAACGATATGGCTTAGGATACAACAAGGTTTATCATAACATTTTTATTCCTAATTATTGCGAACATGTTTTCTTTGTAAGTGGAGGCTTTTTGAATGATAATCAGAAGATAGAGCTTGAGGATATTGGCCGGGAACAAGTACAGGGTATTGTTGAGGATGATGATGTTGCTACAAGTATTGCATATTTGTATGGTCATGATAATCAATCAGATAATGAACCCATACAGTGCAAACATTGTCATCAATTTGGCCATGATGAGTCGAAGTGTTTTGATCTTCACCCATGCATTTTTTCTGGGAAGACCAATCACCTCTCAGTGAGGTGTCAAAAGAACAAAGTGAGGTGTCAAAAGAACAAGAAAATTCAGTGGAAACAGGTAAGTTTTGAATGGTTAGGGACTTGTCATTGGAGTTTGGAAGCTAATTTATTGGAAAAATCTTATCGACAGGTTCATACATAGGTACAACCATACTTGATTGGAAACATTTCTACAATTGACAGACATGAATGATTTTCAGGATTGGATGATACAGGGCATGATCAGGGCCCACTTGATGTAATCTTCTAAGTTGAATATCGAGTCTCTAGACTACTCTTGAAGATGGTTTGATTACCCTTTTCCACTTTCAAGGGGGGTATATTTCATTATCTATACTTCTCACTTTTTCAGTCCACAAGGGGTAAATATTGATATGTCATACTTCAAGTTTTGAAGTCTAACTTACAGGATTGCAGTTTATGATGATTGATTATGGATTCAGGATTGTAGATGAACTTATGATTTTGGGATGATGGATGATATAGGATTGGACATGATGTTTATTTCCTTACTGGATGATGGATTTGATGACTTGGTTTTGATTGGTCAGTTTGACCTTTGAATTTTTTTTGCATTGAGACAGTTCAACACTTGGCATTTTGTATTTTGATGGATATTGGATAGATAGATGACTTTCCACCTTTTGGCATTTTATGGATTGCATTTGATGGATTGACCGACATGTTTGATGGTCATTTGGGTTTAGGATTTGGAATAGTACCACATTGTTTACTACTCAGATGTTTTTTGGCTACAAGATTTTCATATATAGGTTTTGGATGTTGTTCGACACTTTTTTTTTCTGTCAGCAGGTTTTTTGACATTTTTTTTATGTGTTGATATGTGAGATATCCATAGTCTTTATAATTCTCATGCATGGTCTTTTGACCTTGTAGAGGGAATTCAATTCTTCTACTTGTTTCTCTTGGCACAATGGATTGCTAGGTTTCTTAAGGATATGGGATGTGTTACACTTCCAGTTAATTATCTTCTCGTCATGATTTTCTCTGGTTGGTTGGGTTCACTTCAGTGACCACTTGGAGGATATCTAGCTCATTTGATGCATAATGAGTTTTCCATATTTAGCTTTTCAGCATCCATATTTGGCTGGTTTTTCAGGTAGATCTTCATGGACACCCATGATATTTCAAACCATGAGTTATAGATTGAAGAATTGGATATGTTATCAATGTTTGCACTAGTATTTGTTGATGAGTTGATACATTTGTATAAAATTAAGATTAAAGGGGCTTTTCTTAGAAATAATCTTAAGTCCTAACTAGACCTTAACAAATGGTTAGTTATGATATGGTTGTGGGGTCCTTACATTGAGTTTTATTATTAATGTACTATTGATGTACATAAATAACTACAAAATTGAGAAGACAAAAAAGAAGGGCGGAAAAGGCACCAAGCCAAGTCAAATAATATGTACATCAATAGTACATTAATAATAAAACTCAATGTAATGACCCCACAACCGTATCATAACTAACCATTTGGTAAGGTCTAGTTAGGACTTAGGATTATTTCTAACACGACTATATCAGGGTCAATCATCAATAATATGCTTATTTAGAGTATGAATAGGAAGTTCATTTTGTTATTACAATCGTGTTTAATTTCGGGAGTATGCACACCATATGTGTAATGTGAGATCCATTGTATATTTTTGGAGGGTAGATGCTTATTTTCCAAATTCTAATTACTATAGGTTTCATCTAACGAATTTTATCCCAATAATGTTGGATAGGACATTGAACTTGGTACTATCATCACCATGAATTCTTGAATGACTACAATTTCCACAATAGATATGGGAATATTTCCCGAAGTTCTTATGCAAGGATGATTCTTTTTTTTACCATACTTTGTAAGATCTAACCTAGAGGCATCAAGGATTTTCCCATACACCCACACACTTAACCTTACATGAACCCATGAACCTAACCTTAAAATGATTCTTATAAGTCAAACACCCTAACCCTTGAACCTTGACCTTTAAACTCTAAATATTAAACCATAACCTTAACCCCTAAATTTAATGCAAATGGGACTCAAAAGGGTGCCAAGTAGATACTAACATGATACAAAATTGTTTCCAAGTTGATGCCAAAAAGACAAAAAAAAGGAAAGCAAGGCTCAAAAGGGTGAATAGAGTGCACTATGAAGAAGCTAAAAGGATTCAAGTTGGATGTAAAATAGACTCCAAGTTATTTCTAAGAAATATGCAAGTTGGGTGTAAAATAGACACCAAGTTATTTCTAAAACGTATGCATGTTCGATGCAAAAAAAACACAATATGATGCAACTTGGACACATTATCGATTCAAATGAGACTCTAAATAGGCACAAAATGATAGAATGCAACATAAAAGTGGACACAAAAGGTTTAACATGTAAAAAAAACAAAAACCATATTTTGTGTAGATGAAAAATACCAAAAAAAAACCAATGCAAAACTATATGCTTCAAGGAACAAAAATGAACACCAACAAGATGCAAATAGGATGCAATGAAATGCAATATGAAAAAAAAAGAGATAAGAAAATGATGCAAGAGTGGATGCAATTAAAAGACACTAGAGAATTTTCCAACTTGCATAAAATAGGAAACAAAAAAGACACTTCAATGTTGTATTTTAGGAATTACCCCACCATTAGTGCACCTTCATGGTGATGACAATTAACCATTGATTATTTTCTTTTTATTGAAATATGATCACCATGTGACATATTTACTCTTGGAGGATTATGACACTACTACTCTCATGGTTTAAGAAGGTGACCCGAGGTTGGGTGCTATTAAACCCCATTTAACATTAATATGGGGTGTTGAAATATTGATTTTAGATGAGCATAAAGCTTAAATTGCATATCTAAGATATAAACTACTTATATATAATCTAATGTTGAGATTGGAACAACAACTCATGTTTGAACAAAAGGACTATAAAAAGGGAGGAAAACCCTAATATTCGATTGCGTACTTTACTTGATCACAAGACTATAGTTGTAAAGAATAAAGAGCACCATGAGCCTTTTGTACCGAAACAAAAGAGAAGATAAAATATTTGATAGTGGTTGTTTGTGTTAAGGGTTTCCACTACAAATATGTGTTGTGTTCATTTGTTTGTTTCTTAATTTTATGCTATGCATTTGATTTATTATAGTTGTATAACACACATTGGTTGAGTATTCATAATGCACTTACAATTATGGAATATTCAACTTTATGTTTCATATAGTTCGATTATAAATGGATTTTAAAACTCACATTGGTTGAGTATTCATAATGTGTTTACAATCCTACAATATTTAACTTTATTTTTCATATAGTTTGAATGTGATTATAAATTGATTTCATATAGAACCTGGGTGAGGAGGATAACACTCCATCCCACAACCACTCGAGCTAGGCCCAAATGAAAAATGAATTACATACCAACAAACATCAACCAAATCCCTTTATCCTTGACAATAATGTACAAAAATATATCTACCATAGAATGTGCACAATTAAAATGACCTTTCTATAATGGCATAAATAGCTTAGGTGAAAAAATCATTTTATTTGGTATGAATTGACTCCTTGGGTATGTAAGCATGCAAATAAGAATAAAATAGATATACACATTTTCCACACACACACTTTAAGGTGAGGGAGACACCAAATCGAACTATGAATATTCTTTTCTACTAATGTTTAATTTGAATTTCTGATCTTCAACGAGAAAACACATATTTGTAACCATTAGATCTATTTGTGTATTTTTTCAATACTCACACACTCACTAACTCATTCACTCTTATTTTTACAAGTTGCATACATTTTTATCATGTAACATCCACGACTTTATTCCCCATAAACTGTAATGTAATTGTATACATGTGAATTAGGTTGGTGAGCCAACATGATTGGGGCAAAGAGCTCATATTGTTTAATATGGTCGGGGACTAAATTCTATATTATGAACATTGAATTAATTAATAAAAAGTAGAAATCAATGGATGCAATACAAAAGGGATGAAAAAGATGAGGGGCTATGATTCCACAAGGGAGAGGGGTCCAAGGGGGAATTATTCATGGGTATTAATCCAATCCACATTCCTAAATTATTATCATTGTGTAATCCTTTTATTTTGTTGTTGAGTGTCCCAAGGCGAATCATTAAACTCATGTAAGAGGGTGGGTGTGAGTGGTCACATCCCATATGTAACATCCCCGTCCCTCCAAAGGTCGGGGAATTCTACCAACACAACCTTAACTTCACCCTTTAAAGATGAGATACCAAACTGTAACATCCCTCAGGCTGTCAACCCACGCCATGAGTAATGCTACTACAAAATAACACTTATATAATATGCATTTAAATGAAGATAAATGACTTAACACAGAGTAAGTACATAATTACTACTAACATGCATCATCAAGGACATTAAAAATAATTCATATGCACCACAGAATACATGATAACATATAAGCATCACATGCATGCATAATATATAATTAAGCACAAGCTGATACTTATCTTTTGGAGTGATGGTAACACCACCAACTATGTGCAGAACTTCCACGAACCTCCCAGCCTTAGACCGCGCTGCTCATCACGCTCAGCAGTGGGTCACCCCCGAGCTGGGACTAAGCTCCACCCAAGGCAAGGGAATCCTAGACTAGGTTGAGCTTACAAGGAAAACTGCACAGAGTAACCAGAAGTATTATCTCAAAGAGCCTTCTTACACCCACTACTCATGGAATCTCATTCCCCACATGCCTACTCCACCCAGGAGTATAGACCTTCACAAGCACAGTCCATCGTTGCTTCACCTCCCTCTCTGGGTCTCGACAATAGACTGGATCAGAAACTCTCAAAGATCCGTAGCCGGTGCTAGACTCTCTCTTTAGGAGGAACCACTTCCCAACAGACTCTCTCACCTAGAAAGAGGTGCTCACAAAACTAAAAACCTACCTCTTCAACCACGGTCCTGACAACCTAGTTATTCAGCCCATTTCGACTCAATTCTCGCACGGTGAGGATAACCACAACACAATCCCACTCAAGAAAATAGAAAGCAGCAACCCACAGATAATTTGGGTATGGATTCGGCTCTGCAATGAGGGATAGACTGGGTTCACGAACTCACAGGTCAACTTTCCCCTCCCAACCATTTCTCTCAACGGTGTATAGGTATGCCAAGGACAGACGCAGACCAAAAAAAAATGGGATCAGACAGAGGATGTTTCAGTTTTTCAGGAAGACATCTCGGTTTTCTAGTTTTCAGAGTTGTGTGAGGGTAACCCAAATCAAACGCAAAGGATAACAAAATGAGTAGTGAACCCCCTCCACAGTTGAATTCTGCAACTTTTACTTGCATGTTCCTGGGATGACACATGTTGCCCATGAAGTTGCATGCACTCCATCAGCATGCGTTCCTCTCAAGGAACTTAGGACAACCCTCAAAATTTTCCACCTTAGCTTTTTGGAAATAATAGTAATAAATTAGTATCCCTTTTTAGAGGTAATCCCCCTAGCTTAGCCCCTAAGCCCAACACTTAGCCTTTCTTTCCACCTTTCAGCCCCCATTCCCTTACCCACTCTGTGGAAGCTTAGTCCCCCATCACTCTTTCTTCATGGTTGGTTTGCACGCAGTGATTTTCATATTTTTATTAATGTTATACATAATTACATATACAAAAGCAGGCTCCTGGCCTTAACACTTAGGCTCTCTAGCCTAATAAACTCATAAGACTTACCATCTTATCAATAATCGGCTCACCAGCCTACAAAACATGATTTACAATTCATAAACATGATTACAACAAGGCTCATCCTTGGGGATATTACAATCCCCTCCCCTTGTTTTTGCACTGTCCTCAGTGCAACTTTCACACAGTATCAACAACATTTCCAAAATCTTAAAAAATATGTGGATATTCTGCCCGCATAGCATCCTCATGCTCCCATGTTGCATCCTCAGGACCGTACTAGGTCCACTGTACCTTTACAAGTTCTATGGCTCGATTCTGGAGCTATTTTCTTTCACTGTCCAATATGCGCACATGATGCACTTGCAGGACCCCTTATTGTTCCACCTGGATCACGTTCCAATCAATCACATGATTAGGATCAGGTATATATTTCTTAAGCAATGAAACATGAAACACATTATGTATAGTCATGGATGTAGGTAATGCAATCATATATGAAATTGGTGTTGATTAAGGTTGGTTGTCATTGATGTCAACCCTTAAAGAAAGACCCGTAGCACAAAGGTTTGGGTAATGGACCCAACATTGTTTGATGTAAATATGACTCATTATTGTTTTTTCATGGTTGATAAGAAGTAAATATGGATGAACTCCAAATTGGTCCCCTTATGGTGAAATCCCTCACAGGAAGACGCTTTGTGGAGTAAGAGAACCCATGGTTAATTGTGGAATAATGAGATGAAGAAAAGTGAATTTATTAGGTAAAATATCCTATATGGATAGTTCTTGTCATGTCATTTCTAGTGGTATGTGGAACGACACATAATTCCTCACGGTTAGAGAGTTATGGCCATGAGAAGTTGGAGACCCCAGGTTTGGGTAATGGACCCAAGTTTGTTTGATGGGTAATAGTATGAGTTATGATATATTCTCAGATAATAATATTCTATATTGATAGTACATGTCATGCCATTTCTGGTGGTATGTAGAACGTCACATAACTCCTCGCGGTTTGAGAGTTATGGCCTTACGAAGCTGGAGGACCCCCATATGTCATCTAGAAGCCCCAAAAGGTCAAAGTAGTCAAAGTGGTTTAAGAGATTTTTAAAAGGTAAATAATAAAGTGAAGTGATGAGTGTATTATAATTCAAATTGAATACAAATAAAATTATTTCAATAATAAATTTAATGGATAAATTAGAAGTGGACCCAACGCTAAAATAAGGAAAGTGAGCCAACTGACCTAGAAGATGTTTTTAAGGAAGCTACTTGGAGAGTATAAATAAGAGGCAACGCTCTCTCATTTGAATCACACTTGAGCATAATGAATATATATAGGATTCTGAGGTAAAAAAATGATATCTAAGCTGAAATTCTGAGGAAAGTGAAGAAAAGAAGGCTGAAATGCAAGGAAGGATAAATTCTTTTGATGGTGCTTTCTAAGGTATGTTATTGACCGGTCATCTCACCATTTTTGCTATAAATTTTTTTATATAATGATTCAGATCTTGCAATTGTTATGAAAGTGAGAAAACGTATCTAAGTATCTGATCTGAAAACAGATCCAGAAGCCAGATAGGGCTTAAAAATGCTCAAAAATGAAAGTGCTCGGAATGCGACGAAACCTGTGCCATTGTGTCCGTCTCGTCTTCCTGAATCCGTTGGTATAATTTTTATCGCAAACGGAGTCCGTATGAGGAAGATATCGCCTTCTGTCCGAAAAGACAAACAGGCAAAATTTTGGGATGCTGACTGTACCTGTCCGTACAGTCCGTACAGACACGTGTCAGTCCATACAGTGCTGACGTGGCACATCCGTACAGTGACACGTGGCAGTCCGTACAGTTGACGTGGGCCAACCAGAAGGCGACACGTGGCAGACGGAGATGATGACACGTGGCAGATTGGGGACGCGACACGTGGCAGGCCGTACAGTGCTGACGTGGCGGCTTCCGTACAGGACACGTGGCAGCTTCCATACAGGACACGTGGCGGCTTTTGTACAGGACACGTGGCATCACTAGGACGTGACACATGTCATGCTGATTTGGCACTTTGGGCATACGATCGGCCAATTACGAGGTGACACGTGTCACCACTCACAGGGTGACACGTGGCACGCTGACGTCAACATGCT
>JASDQU010011624.1:128156-140422 GCA_032191745.1 Picea mariana | reverse complement strand
TTATAAGTCTTAAACTAATAAAAGAAAATGTTATGAAATGGAAACGTATGGATAGTCAAAAGCCAAAACATACATTCGAATTTTAGTGATAAACAAATAGCAGAAAAATGTAAACAAGCTAACATGTTAGCAAGCTAATGATATGCATCCAAACATCTGTATGATCAGAGAACATCTAGCCACCTTGTCCAGGAGGAAAACCTGCAATGAACCTTAAATTTGTTCTGAATAAATGCAGAACAATTGTGTTGGTAGTTGAATTTTAATGACAGAAAGAGTGATACAAATAGTTACTGTGATCTCATGATTGCAAGTAATTACATTAAGAAAAATCTGTTAGCAATAACATTGCATTTAATCTTTCAACGAAAATTAAGGAGAAATCCTGTAATTGAAGCTGAATAGATGATCACATGATTAATATCTGAAGCATCATTTATGGACAACATTTATAAAGGAATTATCCCAAAGAATAATAAATCATGAAGACTAAAGCTATCAAAACCTATTATCACATCAGGATAAACAAAACTTAAATGAAGACACCATCCACAAGAAGCTAAAGCCGAAATGTGTATTATTGTTCCATTAAAGTCTATAAATCAACCGTCCATCCTCTGCCCCAGGCTAGGATGTTCTCTATTACAAAATAGGGAGTATTTAAAAGGTTTATGAAAGCTAAACCTCGTATCTTCTAAGATAGGATCAGATCTAAGAAAGATCTAAAACTTACAAATATGGGAGGCCTGGAGCCTCTTATTATCTACTATATCTCCAAAATCTATGAAAAAAAAATTCCTAATTACAAAATAAACAAAAATAGATATCCAATCCACTAAGTCCAGCATGATCCATGCCACAAAATCAACATCAGATACATCCCATCCTAAAAGAAAAACGAAATGGGTAAGTCAAATATTTTATTAACAATCAATTGCTAAATTTTATATGAGAATTTTTACTTGGCTACAGAATCTCAACCAGTCTTACTATTGATAACAGAAATCCAAATCAATGTAGATTAATTTTAGAAAAATAACAAATAAAGGATAACTATGATAAAAACCAATCTTACCACTTAACCAATAACAAAATCGAATAACAACATCTCAGAATTTATCACAGCTTTTACACAGTCATCATTTTTTATAATAATATTTCCTGTTCTTTTCAAACGCTTTATTTGTCTTTGTGCATTGGCCTTGAGCTTGCGGTTTTCATTTGTGAGCAATTCATTATGGGTTGTGAGAGTCTTTACTGTCTGATTTTGCAGTAGGGTTAGGGCAGACAAACGATTCATGCACAGAAGTTTCCATAAACTCGGAACTAATGTCTTGTTTCCCAGGTAAAAATTGATTGGGTATTGCCTCATGACAAGGGTTTTCCTTCAAAGGATCTGACTTGTGAATTGAGGAAACAGGATGTTTCTCTACTAGAGGTTTATCCAGCACTATAGGAATTTATGTAATAGAATTGAATTGTTTTCTAAAGATCTTGAAATCCACAGGGAGGAAATGGAAATAAAGAAAACTCAAACGCAATAGATTTTCTGAGAAAATGTTGTCCAAAAAACTGAAACATACCTGTGAAATGAAAAAATTTCTGAAGAATATTCCTGCAATGAAGGTAAATGGGCCCAGTTTTGTTCTTGGTTTTCAAGGGTTTGATCTAATTCATAATCGTTTTCTAAGAATAGCTCCCGCAAAAACGTGTCTCTGGCAGGCAAAAACGGGATTGCACAGACTGTAACAAGAGTGACTCAAACCAACCATGGATCTAGATGTAACAATAGCAGAGGAAAGTCTGAGCCAAAAACACAGGGGAAAAATGAGCAATCACACCAGTGTGGCCAGAATGCAAGCTTAAGGGTTACATACACGGAAATCGGGCATCTCTGGTGATAAACGTTCTGGATACGGAGCATAACTCAATACCTTGATATGTCATGAGAGGTCTGTCACTTCAAATTGCTAGCTAAAATGAGGTATAGGGTACGATTGAGTTGTGTTTAAATCCCATCAAATGTAAAGGGTGAAGTTGATTTTCTAAGGTTAAGAGAAGAGGTGCTTTACGAACCAAAGCATAACGACCTTTTGAAATAAAAATGATTTACCAAAAATTATAAATGAAACAAACCCATAGTCTATTGCCAATCGATTCTTGGTGTATCATTTAAGTACTCAAGATATATCTCATAACCCATGAGCAACTTAAAACAATTGTTTTATTGATATGAGATAAGCTTCAAAGCAAAACAACATTCCTTTAAAGATTTGTAAGAACATTTACCCTTCTAGAGAAATTAGCCTTAGATACAATTGCAATACAATTATAAGTTTCATTGCTTCATTCATGCTTTCAGTCATGAACGAAGCATGAAAATGAAAAATAGGAACAATAGAAACACCCTTTTACGGCCGAATATTCACCTTCAAATAGCAATATTTATATGACAAAGCATAGGCAACTACATAAATTATTATTTGTCACTTTAAAAGGTGAAAATATTGTGGGGCTGCCAACAATGGCGACTTACTAGGAGAAGCAGTTATCTTTGTATCACCGACGAGTTCATGTTAGGACTGCTTAAAATGATTACAGATTAAAAAACAGCTGAAGGACATCAAGCATCCCAACAATCATTACACAGTCCAGCTTCAGATATCTTCCTGTTTAAATGAAATCCAGTGACAAATTTTAAAAATGAGAGCAACGATGTTAAAGTCAATGGCTCTGATACTGTTGACAGGGCCACTGCTGCCAGCAAGCGTTCATAGCCTCAACAAGTATGTCAATTAACCCACTCTAATGCCTCTACCCTGTCCAAGAAATTTCAATTCAAAATGAAGGATTCTTATGACCAATATCAAAATTTATACCTGAGAATTTTCTTGAACCTGACATTGCTTCACTGCTAGTGGGCCTGTTTAGTACCCCAACGAAGTTGTCTTGGAATCATGCATGCATTTACCTGCTGCCAGTAGACTTGTTCAGTATCGTGGCGGGTTTACAAACACTTCCCACAACTCTCGAGAAATTATTCACAATCTGATATAAATTTGAAGATAATCAGAAGAGCGGGGTGATGCTGAAAATTCCAGTTTTTAGAACACTTGTTATTTTTAGCCATTCCCTTCATTATTATCTGAATTTATTTTCTAGATGAAACCAATTTTTCAAGGACAGGAAGGCATACTTGAGTCAATTTCTTTAAAAGTTGGGACAGCGTAAAAAACTTTAAATATGATTGTGCATGTTCATGATTATAAAGTGAGACCAGGAAATCTATTACAGACAGAAAATTTCTTTAGCTAGTCTGTGTTTCAACAATTCACAACATCGATGCTCTTGAGAGGACCTTAATAGTTGCTTCATAATGATGCATTCTAGCCCCCTTCCACGAACTAAACAGTGACATGGGCATGGTTTAATTAGAAAGCAACGAAAGAAAATAAAATTAAAAGAACCAAAAAACGGAAAACAAAAATAAATCAAAATAGAAAAATTATGTACAAAGGTGGATCTGGAATTTATCAGGAAAAATACCTCTTGAGACCTAAAAGAAAATAGAAAGATCCTCATTGATATGAATGCAGTCCTACTTGTGGCACCTTAAATCAGGGTTGAATTTACGGTTCAGATATACTTATCTCTTTACTTTTCATTTAAGATTTTCATGATGATACTGCATTTTTGAAAAGAAATGTTCAACAAAAAGAAAAGAGAAAAGGGTCAAAGTGGACTTCCCTTACAATAGCCATATTATGGTTCTCTTGGTGCACCCACTTATGTTCTTTAACTGCACTATTACAAAGAGAAACAATGAGAAATAAAGCTAAAAGAAACCTACTTCTAAACCTACCGTAACTACTAAACAAATCATAATGCTACGTGAAGTCATGCTTCCAATGTAGCCATCGAAGTAACTCCAATCCTGCAATGGAAACAAAATCAAATATTACTAACAAGAATAGTAGTATATCAAAATATGACAGAAATATATCATAATTGCCTTCATAATCATCATTTAAAAGCAAAGTAAGCATGATCTTACCATTCCCTTGAACATTCTTGTTATATGAATCCTCCATCCATTTGGAAACCTTGTCGTGATATGGGTCATAATGGAATGGGCGAGTGTAAGTAAGTTTGGAAAACTTGTCAAGATTATGGGGAAATGACATAACCATCAGCCAAGGCTAAAGTGCCCCATCCTCCTGAAAATTCTCTAAGTGTTCATTAATTTCTTCACATGGAGGATCTAAAAGAAATATTTCATGCCTACTTCCAATATACTTAAGTAAAAACAAACAAGCACAACTTTATCTTTATTATGAAGATTTTTTGTATACGAATATTCAAACCATCCTAAGA
This sequence comes from Picea mariana, assembly GCA_032191745.1. Taxonomy (NCBI): domain Eukaryota; kingdom Viridiplantae; phylum Streptophyta; class Pinopsida; order Pinales; family Pinaceae; genus Picea; species Picea mariana. Next base: position 136,048 of record JASDQU010011624.1, on the reverse strand, counting down.
TCCTGTCACAAAAATGAGGATGCAAACCATGACTTTGATGAAACGAATATATCAATGGGGAACTCATCATAAGAGGATTCGTGACATCAATTAGATCAATGGTTTGAATGCTTCCTTTGATGAGATTGATAATTTCAAAATGTGAAGCATAAACATTAAAATTTGAGCTAATCAAAGAACGAATATGCAGTGTAGAATGTTTGATCTCCATAAGATAGAGTTCATTGTCTTTTTCAACAATAAACTATGTAAAATCATCTCGCAACATGTCATTTTCCCATGTGAGTGATGAAAGTGAAAGAGCGTCAAATCCGACTTTATCAATGTTATGTTTGGAATTAATTTCATCAAATCTTGGCATATCGAAAGGATATGATTGTGGCAGAAAAGAGTAGGATGTTGTAGGTAAGGTATCAAGTCCACCAAAATCTAAGAAGAGATCGGGATATAAAGAATAAAAGGAATCATAAATAAGCACATGAAAAGAATCTCTTGAGCTATGATATTTAACAATGGTATTCTCAAGACATTTCTTTTCACTTTCTTTAAAACTCTCACTCTGTTTTGGTGATAAATTCTTCAACATAATATGATCATCTAGATTTCCCTCCCACATGATAGATAATTCAAAACTTACGTGACAAACATCTAGTCTTTCTTGTGGATAAAGTACATTTTGAGGATGAAGGTTTAAGGTTTCTCCTTCCAATTGCATAACTTCTTCTCTAATCAGTTTCATAAGAGTGTTAGAATGTTTAAGATGATTTTCATCGCTTAAGTGTTCTTCAATGATTGAGTTTAAATATTGATTAGAGCATGAGTTACAAGAATGAGGATATTCACCTTGACCAAGAATCGAATCTTCTTCCACGATGGTCGAAGAATGAAAATATAATGATTCATAGGAAAAACCAGTTTGGTTGTCAGTAAGAACCTGGTCAATAGATTCTACCACCCTTGCTTGTTCAAAATTTTCGGATGGATTCCTCTCATCCTGTGAACAAAATTCTTCTCGCAATTAAGTGATAGGATTTTCAACTGGTTCTTCATTCGCAATTGAATATGACTGGATGAAAGGCACACAAGCATCATAGAGGAGATTTAATACAAATAACATGTCATCAAGATTAAATTTACAGAGGATATGATAGATTCTTGTTGAAAAGTCTTCCAAAGATGAATCGTCATTGATTAGCGATGTCTGAAATTCTTCACATAATTGATTGTAATCATAAATTTCAAAAGCTTCTAAAAATTCATCTACAAATTGAAACCAATTAAAAATGTGACATGATGGAAAAGACTCAAACCAATGTTTAATCCGACCTCTAAAAGTAAAAGTGAACAATCTGCATAAAACTCTTAAATCAGAAATGTCATGTTTGATGCATTTGCACCAAAACTTGTTAAGATGGTCTTTAGCAGATGCATTGCCTCCACCATCAAAGGTGAGTTTGGGCAAGTGAGAGACTGTCTCGTTGGGAACATCGGGTAATGAGAAGTGGAAAGCATGTTCAAACACTATGATTTGGGGAGCCATGGGGAAATTGAATACATTCGAAATAAAAGATCCTACAAAGCCATCTTGTCAGTTTGGCCCTCCTTCTAGCGCCATTTGTTGATGGGCGAAAATGACCGTCCTTCAATTGGAAGAATGAGTCTTTTATGGGAATGTCTAAGTAACCCAAGCTGTTTGGTATAACTCGTTCTGACAGGTTTAATGGCTCCGTTAGCCAATCTAATAATTCTAAAAGAAACAAACAAAAGAAAGAAATAACTATCTAATTACTAAACACTATATATATATATGTACATATGCTCTAATGTAACGGCAGTATGTGTATTTAAGCAAAAGATAGATAACTCTTATTTATGGACATTATTTACAAGCTGCAAGTTTTAATCTAAACTTATGAAACTCAATGTGAAAATGACTACTTTGAAAAAGAAGATAAAGAAAGCACATAAAATATTTTATTTTTTTTTTTCCTTTTTAAGTCTTAAACTAATAAAAGAAAATGTTATGAAATGGAAACGTATGGATAGTCAAAAGCCAAAACATACGTTCGAATTTCAGTGATAAACAAATAGCAGAAAAATGTAAACAAGCTAATCTGTTATCAAGCTAATGATATTCATCCAAACATCTGTACGATCAGAGGACATCTAACCACCTTGTCCAGGAAGAAAACCTGCAATGAACCTTAAATCTATTTTGAATAAATGCAAAACAATTGTGTTGGTAGTTGAATTTTAATGAAAGAAAGAGTGATACAAATAGTTACTATGATCTCATGATTGCAAGTAATTACATTAAGAAAAATCTATTAGCAATAACCTTACATTTAATATTTTAACGAAAATTAAGGAGAAATTCTGTAATTGAAGCTGAATAGATGATCACATGATTAATATCTGCAGCATCATTTATGAACAACATTTATAAAGGAATTATCCCAAAGCATAATAAATCATGAAGACTAAAGCTATCAAAACCTATTATCACATCAAGATAAACAAAACTTAAATGAAGACACCATCCACAAGAAGCTAAAGCCTAAATGTGTATTGTTGTTCCATTAAAGTATGTAAATCAATCGTCCATCCTCTACCCCAAGCTAGGATGTTCTCTATTAAAAAATAGGGAGTATTTAAAAGGTTTATGAAAGCTAAACCTCCTATCTTCTAAGATAGGATCAGATCTGAAAAAAATCTAAAACTTACAAATATGGGAGGCCTAGAGCCTCTTATTATCTACTATATCTCCAAAATCTATGAAATTTTTTCTCCTAATTACAAAATAAACAAAAATAGATATCCAATCCACTAAGTCCAGTATGATCCATGCCACAAAATCAGCATCAAATACATCCCATCCTGAAAGAAAAATTAAATGGGTAAGTCAAATATTTTATTAACAATCAATTGCTAAATTTTATATGAGAATTTTGACTTGGCTACAGAATCTCAGCCAGTCTTATTATTGATAACAGAAATCCAAATCAATGTAGATTTATTTTAGAAAAATAACAAATAAAGGATAACTATGATAAAAAACAAACTTACCACTTAACCAATAACAAAATCAAATAACAACATCTCAGAATTTATCACAGCTTTTACACAGACATCATTTTTTATAATAATATTTCTTGTCCTTTTCAAATGCTTTGTTTGTCTTTGTGCATTGGCCTTGAGCTGACGGTTTTCATTTGTGAGCAATTCATTATGGGTTGTGAGAGTCTTTATTGTCTTATTTTACAGTAGGGTTAGGGCAGACAATTGATTCATGCACATACGTTTCCATAAACTCAGAACTAACGTCTTGTTGCCCAGGTAAAAATTGATTGGGTATTGCCTGATGACGAGAGTTTTCCTTCAAAGGATATGACTTGTGAATTCAGGAAATAGGATGTTTCTCTACCAGAGGTTTATCCAGCACTGTAGGAATGTTTGTAATAGAAATGAATTGTTTTCTAAAGATCTTGAAATCCACAAGGAGGAAATGAAAATAAAGAAAACTCAAACGCAACAGATTTTCTGAGAAATGTTGTCCAAAAAAATGAAACATACCTGTGAAATGGAAACATTTCTTAAGAATATGCCCGCAATTAAGGTAAATGGGCCCATTTTGGTTCTGGGTTTTCAAGGGTTTGATCTAATTCGTAACCGTTTGCTCATAATAGCTCCCGCAAAAACGTGTCTCTAGCAGGAAAAAACGGGATTGAACAGACTGTGACAAGAGTGACTCAGACCAGCCATGGATCTAGATGTAACAGTAACAGAGGAAAGTCTGAGCCAAAAACATGGGGGGGAAATGAGAAATCACACCAGCGTGACCAGAATGCAAGCATAAGGTTTTCATACACGGAAATCGGTCATCTTTGGTGATAAACGTTCTGGATACGGAGCCTAACTCAAGACCTTGATCTGTCATGAGAGGTTTGTCACTTCAAATTGCCAGCTAAAATGAGGTACAGGGTATGATCAAGTTGTGTTTAAATCCCATCAAATGTAAAGGGTGAAGTTGATTTTTTAAGGTTAGGAGAAGAGGTGCTTTACGAACCAAAGCATAGCGACCATTTGAAATAGAAATGATTTACCAAAAATTATAAATGAAACAAACCCATAGTCTATTGCCAATCTATTCTTGGTGTATCATTTAAGTACTCAAGATATATCTCATAACCCATGAGCAACTTAAAACAACTTTTTTATTGATATGAGATAAGCTTCAAAGAAAAACAAAATTCCTTTAAAGATTTGTAAGAACATTTACCCTTCTAGAGAAATAAGCCTTAGATACAATTGCAATACAATTATAAGTTTCAATGCTTCATTCATGCTTTCATCCATGAACGAAGCATGAAAACGAAAAAAAGGAACAATAGAAACACCCTTTTACAGCCAAATATTCACCTTCAAATAGCAATATTTATATGACAAAGCATAGACAACTACATAAATTATTATTTGTCACTTTAAAAGATGAAAATATTGTGGGGTTGCCAACAGTAACCCGACTATCTCTACTGGGATCTTGATCACTTTGCACTCCACTGTCAATTGTGTTGATACCATAGTTCGTGTTTCATTTGTTGTCCCTTCTTTTGCTATGCATGATCCTTGCATAGGTGCCAATCAGACTTGTTCCAATAATTGTTGTAGCCTCAAACATTGGTCTTGCACCTTCGTTTGGAATGCTTCATGTTTCCTTGTTGTCTCTTCGAGGACTTCCTCTGTGACGTCCCTTAGCTGGTATCCAATTATGTCCATGTCATCATTTGTCAATGTGTAGGATACTTGTGTCAATAGAACCATTTGTTGGCAGTGTTATGTGTGTGAGTGGTAATACCTAGTGTTAGGGTTATCTAATACCAACAAAACCCACCAGACATCGGGCCTTTTGACATCACCTGCTTGCGCAGATCAAGTCTCACCCAAGGTATCTATAGGGACTGCAAGAACTAGGATTATGCGTGATCTGGATTTATGAGTGGAACAAAATGAATAAGAGACTGAATAAAATAACACAGAGATACGTAGAACAACAAAATATATTCAATGAACAATAACTTATATTGAATAAATCAAATAGTTGAAACTGTAGAACTGTAGAACTAAAAACGACTTGCTCGAATGATGGTAGTTATCTCTAAGAATAGATGTGGCTACTATGTGCATCCATCTGAGAAGAATGATTACAATGAGGCTCTAGAGGCCTTTTTAACATTACTCATGAATTCCAAAACCCTAGAAATCCAAAAACCTAACCCTAGGAGATGAAACGCAAAAATTTATGTGGGCCCCTATGGGTAAGTTGGTACCTCAACTTTCCAGGGTCGTAACTTTTGCATACGACCTTTGTTTTAGGCGCGTGATAGCCCATTGGAAATGTATTTTAGAGAACTACACATTATGCCGTTAAAAATTGACTCTGTCTACAGTTTGACTGTGGAAAGCCAAAAAAACAATGTTTTGGGCCTCAAAATGGCCCTAAAAGTACATAAAGATGTACTGAAATGAAAATTTCCAAAATAATCCAGTTGGATTCTATGGGTAGCCACCAATCTCCACCTGGAAGTTGTGTAGGGATTCAGACGGCCCTGGAAGTGTAGAACCCACAATTACAAATAATTACAAAAGAACGTGTTGAACTAAAAAATGTCAAGAGGAGCCAGTTGGAATAGGTGGGTGGCCACCAATATCCACATGGATAAGTCCTCCCCCATTAGGAAGCAATGGTATACATTGCCTTGTGTGCCCCCATAAAGTGAGGAAACTTCTATTGAATTTGGCCACAGGTGAGCCACTTGCCTTGGTGGAGGGGTTTCCCTGCCTTGACAACTCGATAAAGCTGGATCCTCTTTTGGTGAGTGCCCTTGACCTGTGTGTCCACTATCTGATCAGTGGATTCATGTTCCATGCAGTCAAGGTTGAGCTTTGTTGGTGTCAATTGTGTTACGATCTTTGAGGTGTCCAATAATTGTGGAAAATATGGTCGAAGGAGGTCCACATTGAACATTGGGTGCAAGCCAAGGAAGGGTGGAGTGTTGAGCTCAAAAGAATTGCTACCCATAGCCTTGGTGATAGTGTAAGGCCCATACAGAAGTGGGTGCATCTTCCAATGGGGCCCTGTAAGGTGCTCTTTCTGCAAATGTAACCAGATCTTGTCTCCCACCTAAAACTGGTGAGGTACCCAGTGTTGATCATGGCATTTCTTGCACTTAGCATTGACTTTCTGCAAAATATCATGGACCTATTGGCGGATGTGTTGAATCCTCTCAATGAATTTGGTGGCTTTGTTGGCCTCAGACTGAACATGGGAAGAATTTGTCTGTATTTTTGCAATAGGTAGTGCAACATCAATGGGACCCAAGGGTTGGAATCCCAACCCCACCTGAAAGGGGATATGGTCGATGGAGCTATGGAGATCCCTTTTGTAGTTGTGATGAACATAGGGAATACTCTCATCCCATGTATGCAGATGCTTAGATTTATACATGCGCAAGATGTTCACAATCATCCGATTGACAACCTCTATTTGGTCATCGGATTGAGGGTGGAAGGTAGTGGATTCAGTGAGCTTGGTGTCCAACAGTGACCAGGGACTTGACCAAAATGTGTTGACGAACTTGTTGTATCGATCGGAGACGATGGTCTGTGGTATCCCAAAATGGAACCACACTCATTCAAAGAAGAGCTTGACAATATCTGTCGTTGTGATGCTCTTCTTGCAGGCTGTGAGAATGGCCATCTTTGAAAACCGATCAACTACCACAAATACACAATCATTGCCTTGCTTGGTGTATGGAAAGCCAAACATGTAATCCATCGTGATGGATTCCTAAGGTCTATCGGAAGTAGGAAGAGGGGTGTATAATCCTTTCTTCTTGATGGTTGGCTTGGAAATGGCACATGTAGTGCAATATCTGATATACTTGTTGACATCATGTCTATGTTTTGGCCAATAAAAATGTTTATGTAGAATGGCCACAATTTTCTCCATGCCAAAATGTCCTACCATCTAACTGTAGTGAGCCTCCCATACCAACTTTGCATGCTCACTTATAGGAACACATAGATGTCCCATATGGCATAACAGTTCATCCTGAATGTGAAAATCAATGACATTTGCACCTGTACCCAAGAGATGACAGGTGGTGGAGAAGTATGGATCTTGTTGATAAAGTTAAGGCCACTCAGATGCCTCATGCCCATAGGAATGGAGCATGGTTATGAGTGCAGCCAGGGGAGGTTGACTGAGGTAGTCAACAACACAATTTGTGCTCCGTGTCCTATACTTGATGTTGAGATGGAACTACTGCATATAGGTGGAAAACTTATGATGGCATATGTTCTGCAACTTCCCCTATGTCTGTATAAACTGCAGAGGCTTGTGATTGGTGTGGATGATTGTCACCTTCTCCAGAGTGTAATGTTTCCATTGATGACAGGCTTGTACAATGGAATACATTTCCTTATCATAGGTGGGGTATTTTCGGACAGCATCTGAGAGTGTCTCACTATGGTATGCTATCAAATGACCATGTTGAGTGAGAATTGTGCCTACAACATAAGCGGATGCATCAGTCTCAACCTCGAACAATTGTTCTAGATCAGGTAAGGAGAGTACTGGAGTTGAGCACAAGCGATACTTCAGATCATCAAATGCTCATTGTTGTTCCTTCCCTCACGTGAACTTTTCCCTACCACTACCCTTGGTCACTTGGCTGAGGGCCCATGCAATATGGGAGAATCCCAACACAAACCATTGGTAGAAGTTGGAAAGTCCCAAGAAGCTCTGAAGCTCAGTTAGTATGGTCGAGGTTGGCTAGTCACATATGACTTGGATGTTAGCTGGATCAACATGTACCCCATGGTCATCAACA
>JASDQU010011624.1:102514-127408 GCA_032191745.1 Picea mariana | reverse complement strand
AGAAATCATGTATTACTGTATATATGTGTTTATGGTTTCATCTCTGATACATTTATGTTATATTATTGAATATCTGCGATATCTCTGTGCATTTATTTATTATATCTCCGATCTCATTTTGTGCCGAAAATAATTTGGATCAGAAGAGATGTGGATGATACGCACATTTTTCTTAGAATAATGGATTACTATGAGGCTCCAGAGGAATTTTTGATATTACCCATGAATTCCAAAACCATAGATATCCAAAAACCTAACCCTAGAAGGTGAAACGCCAAAAGTCATGTGGGCCCTATGGGTAAGTTGGTGTAATTTGGTACCTCAACTTCCAAGGGTCGTAACTTTTGCATAAGACCTTCGTTTTAGGCATGTGATAGCCCGTTGGATAGTTATTTAAGAGAAATACACATTTCACCGTCAAAATTTGACTTAGTCTACAATTTTACTGTGGCGAGCCAAAAAACAATGTTTAGGGCCTCAAAAAAGCCCTAGAAGTACTACAAGATGTGTTGACATGAAAACATACAAAATAAGCCAGTTGGATTAGGCAAGAGGCCACTCGTATCCACCTGGAGGATGTGTGGGGCTTCAGACAGCCCCAGAAGTGTAGAATCCACAATTACAAATCAGTACAAAAGAACGTGTTGAACAAAAAAAGGACACGAGGAGCCAGTTGGAATAGGTGGGTGGCTGCCAATATCCACCTGGATCAATCCTATCCCTTTAGGAAGCAATGGTCTCCATTATGTTGAGTTCCCCCATCATGTGAGGAAAATTCTTTTTTATTTGGCCCCAGGTGAGCCACTTTCCTTGTGTAGGAGTTTCCCTAGCCTGACGACCCAATAAAGCTAGATCCATTGTTGGCGAGTGCCCTTGGCCTATGTGTCCACTATCCTATCAGTGGATGTTTGTTTCATGCAGTCAAGGTTGAGATATGTTGGTGTTAGTTGTTCTGCGATCTTGGAGGTGTCCAATAATGTGGGAAAATATGGCCGAAGGAGGTCCACATTGAATACTGGATGAAGACCAAGGAACGGTGGAGTGTTGAGCTCAAAAGAATTGCTACCCACAGCCTTGGTGATAGTGTAAGGCCCATAATCAAGTGGGTGAAGCTTCTGATGGGGCTTGGTGAGATGATCCTTCTGCAAATGTAACCAAACTTTGTTTCCAACCTGAAACTCGTGTGGTACGCTATGTTGATCATGGCACTGCTTGTACTTAGTATTGGATTTATGCAAAATCTCTTGGACCTATTGGCATATGTGTTGAATCCGCTCAATGAATCTGGTGGCTTTTTCAATCGCAAATTGATCATGGGAAGAGTATGTCTGTATGGTGGTAAGAGGAAGTGAAACATCAATGGGTCCTAATGGTTGGAATCCTAGACCCACCTGAAATGGGCTATGGTTGGTGGAACTATGGAGAGCCATGTTGTAACTATGTTGGAAATATGGGAGACTCTCATCCCATGTACGTGGATACTTATAATTGTACATGTGCAGGATGTGAAAAAATCATCTGATTGATGACCTTTGTTTGGCCATCGGTTTGGGTGTGGAAAGAAGTGGATTTTGTGAGCTTGGTGTCCAATAGAGACCAGAGACTCAACCAAAAGGTGTTGAGGAACCTGTTGTCTCGGTCAGAGATGATGGTCTATGGAATCCCAAAGTGAACCCACACTCATTCGAAGAAGATCTTAGCAGTATCTTCCATTGTAAAATTCTTCTTACAGGTTGTGAGGATGGCCATCTTTGAAAATTGATCAATGACCACAAACACACAATCATTTCCTTGCTTGGTGGACAGCAAGATAGACATGTAATCCATTGACATGGATTCCCAAGGCTTCTCAGGAATAGGAAGAGGGGTGTATAAGCCTTGATTCATGATGGTTGGCTTGGAAATGGAACATGAAGTGAAAGATATGATATACTTGTTGACGTCCTGTCGAAGTTTTGGCCAATAAAAATGTTTCTGAATAACAACCATAGTTTTCTCCACACCAAAATGTCCTACCACACGACTATAGTGGGATTCCCAAATTAGCTTTGCACACTCACTTGTAGGAGCACAGAGATGGCCCAGGTGGAATAAGAGTTCTTCTTGAATGTGAAAATCAGTGACAGTTGCACCTGTACCCAAGAGTTGATAGGTGGTGGTGAATTATTGATCTTGTTGATAAAGTTGGGGCCACTCAGATGCTTCATGTCCATAGGAATGGAGCATAGTGGTGAGTCTAGCCACAGGAGGTCAGCTGAGGCAATCAACGACATGATTGGATATACATGTCTTATACTTTATGTTGAGATGGAACTGTTGCAGGTAGGTGGACCACTTCTGATGGTGGTCATTCTACAATTTCCCTTGTGTCTGTATGAACTGCAGAGACTTGTGATCAGTGTGTATGATCGTCTCTTTCCCCATAATGTAATTATTCCATTGACGACAGGCTTGTACAATGAAATAAATTTCCTTGTCATAGGTGGGGTATTTCCGGAAAGTATTGGAGAGTGTCTCACTATGGTATTCCATTGGGTGCCTGTGATGAGTGAGGACTGTGCCCACAGCATAGTCAGATGCATCAGTCTCAATCTTGAATGGTTGTTGCAGATCGAGAAAGGAGAGTACTAGATCTGAACACAAGTGATGCTTCAAATCATTGAATGCTTGTTGTTTCTCCTTCCCCCACATGAACTTGGCCCTACCACCACCCTTGGTCACCTAGCTGAGGGCCCCTACAATATGGGAGAATCCCAACGCGAACCGTTAATAGAAGTTGGCTAGTCCCAAAAATATCTAAAGCTTGGTCATTGTGGTCAGTGCTGGCTAGTCACAGATGAATTTCATCTTAGCTGGATCAACATGTAACCCATGCTCATCAATGATGTAGCCCAAGTATTGGACCCTGTTCATGCCAAAAGATCATTTTTCCAAGTTGGCATAAAGCTTGTGTTGTCGCAGAGTGCTCAAAACCTCCTAAATATGCTGCATGTGCTCCTCCCATGTTCTACTTAAGATGAGGATGTCATCCAAATATACTACCACAAAGGAGTTGGTGAAGGGTCTCAATACATTATCCATCAACCTCATGAAATTGGTTGGTGCATTTGTTAAGCCAAAGGGCATGACTAGTCATTCGTAGAGACATTCTTTAGACTTGAAGGTTGTCTTCCATACATCAGTTGGTTCGATGGGAACCTGGTGGTAGTCAAACTTCAGGTCAATATTGCTGAAGAAATTTTTCCCCTTGAGTTGGTCAAGCAGGTCATCAATCCTGGGAATGGGGTAGTAGTTCCTGACTGTGATTTTGTTTAAGGCTTTGTAATCAATGGAGAGTCGCCAAGTCTCGTCCTTCTTCTGCACCAGTACAATCGGTCTTTCAAAAGCATATGAGTTGGCTCTAATGTGCCCCTTTTGAAGAAGCTCTTAGATATGATGCTTGATTTCATCATTCTCCATCAACGAGCACCGATAGACTTATCCATTAGGTAGAGGTGTGCCAGGGGTCAGATCAATTGGATGCTTGACTTGGCAGTGTGTCAATACCCCTGTAGGTTATGAGAATATGTCTTTGTATTCTTCCATGATCCCATCCACTTGATTATGTTGCAAAGAGAGCCGTTGTGTAGAGGCCACGGATGTGGCGACGACCTTCTGCATACTAGGAGAACGGATCACAAATAAGACAAACTTCTCGGTCTGTGAAATGACCCTACTGCATTACTTAGTATAGATTAAATAAATAGCAGTAGGAGACACTACCTCTAGGATCCTATACAATTGTCTACCCAAAATAATAATAACATTTTGGGGTCTAGACTCATACACAACATGATGCTTCCACAAATATGGTTGACCTAAAAGAACATCACAAACTTCAAGGGGAGAAATATCACACAGTACCTCATCTTTGAAAGTCTTGATGCCATAGGGCAGATGACATTGTTGGATGACACAGAGATCTCTTCCTTGGCGAATCCAGTTGATGGTGTAGGGTTGCGTGTGTCGTGTCTTTGGCAGGTCCAATGGCTTGATGACCTCTGCTGAAATCAGGTTCTTCTGACTACCTCTATCAACAATGAAATGAAGTGGAGCCCCCTTGACCCACATATGCGAGTGAAAGAGGTATTCCTCTTCCTATGGTTCTTCTGGTTCATGTGACCATACTTTGGTGGTAGCGACAGTGGCATTGGGTTCAACATCGATAATCCACTTCCCTCCTTCAAGATTTGACTTGGAATCAGAAATGGCCTCTTACTCGGAAGCCTTCAACTCGACCACGAGGGACTGCTTGGAGCGACATTCTTTGGTGTTGTGCCAAGGAATTTTATGGTACTCGTGCCATTTTCTCATGTCCTTCTTTGTATTCTCATTGCCCTTCTTGTGTTGCGGCTTGGACTGGTTGTCTTGAGGGTGGACATCTCAACTTGGTCCTTTGTTGTATGGGTTGGGGCTACCTTTTCCCTACTTTAGCTATGAGGGGTTTGCAGATCCAAACTCTCACCTTTTCTTCTTAAATTTTTGCTCGATCTTGATAGTGTATCTATAAGTCGTGCCAAATGAGGCGATGTCTAGGAACTCCTTTTTTGTTTGAATGTATCTATGCAAACAATCTCCGTATTTGAGCACCAAATGATGCTCAGAGTCTTTGATACCCAATTTGGTGCGTAGGGTATGGAAAATATTGGTGAAATCTGGTACTGTCTGGTCCCTTTCTTCACGTAGGGTGGTCCATCTGGTGTATTGGTCCTCATATCTTCCAATAGGGTAGTATTGTTCTTTAATGGCATCCCAAAAGGAATCCCATATAGGAGCCACTACAAACATTGTATATTCCTCCACAACCCTTTGCTCAGAGTAAGTATCCCACCAATATTTAACATGGGAAATGACCTTGAGAAGTGAAAAAGTGATCTTTTCCCTATCGGAAAAATTGTGGACCGAAAAATATCCTTCAAGTAGATTCAACCATTTATCTACAGCATCCACATCTATCAATCCTTCAAATAATGGAATATCAAAATTTACATGTACCTTGAAGGGGATTGCATGGTCACTTGATGAAGATGCTTATCTTGTGGGCAGTCGTTGAAGGATCTGCGTGAAGTTGTCTATCATTTCATTCCTTTGTTGTTCGAGGGCTTCCTTGAGAAAAATTTTAATAGGATCTACTGCTCCATCATCTTTCTTTTCATCCCCCATGGGTTGTTGTTGGGCTCGGCGCGACCGATCTTGTAATGGATCGATTGGTTTGAGTCCCAACTTCTTGTACCCAAATCTTGTCGGGGACATGCACAAAGAAAAATAAATGAAGAGCATACCACTCTGATACCACTGATACGGATTTAGGAGTGGAACCAACTGATTAATAGATTGAATACGATAAACACATAGATATGAAGAATAACACAAATATCCAGTGAACACTATCTTCTATTAAATAATGAAATAGGATGAAACTGTAAAACTGCATAAACTGAAACACTTTCTTGAATGGTGGTAGCTATCTCTGAGAAGAGATGTGGATTATACTTGCATCTGTCTGAGAAGAATGGATTCTAATGAGGCTCCAGAGGCCTTTTTGATATTACTCATGAATTCCAAAACCCTGGACATCCAAAAACCTAACCCTAGAAGGTGAAACGCCAAAAGTCATGTGGGTCCTATGGGTAAGTTGGTGTAATTCGGTACCTCAACTTCCGAGGAACGTAAATTTTGCATACGATATCTATTTTAGGCGTGTGATATCCCATTGGACAGGTCTTTCAGAGAAATACACATTTCACCATCAAACTTTGACTTTGTCTACAATTTGACTGTGACGAGCCAAAAAAACAACATTTAGGGCCCCAAAACGACCCTAGAAGTACAAAAAGATGTGTTGATATGAAAACATACAAAATAAGCTAGTTGGATTAGGCGAGAGGCCACGCATATCCACCTAGAGGATGTGTGGGGCTTCAGACAACTCCAAAAGTGTAGAACCCACAATTACAAAATAGTACAGAAGAACATGTTGAACAAAAAACGGACACGAAGGGCCATTTGGAATAGGTGGGTGGCCACCAATATCCACCTCGATCAATTGAACAATTGACCAAACTAGCTTTGGTTTCCCCATCATCTCCCACATCTGTCTTGGAAGAAAATTTACATCCGGTCCTAAGTCCAAGATGGCATTCTCCATGTCATATTCTCCTACCTGCGCATTCAATCTAAATTCTTTGTGTGTCCTCTTCTTGTGCAATACTTGATTCGTTTCTGTTTGTATTGTAGTTACTTCTCTTTCTTGAGTGTATTAATCGATCATCCCACACAGTGCATTCAACGATCCTTCATCCTTCATCAAATCTAAATAAACTTTTAGAAAATCTTTCAAATTGTTTACCTTTTCGACTGACCTTTCTGGAATGGTGTGATCATATATTGATGGTATATCATATACTGGTGGCTCTTTTGACGTTGATGTTATCTAGTATGGTCCTAGTATCTCTTTCTTGACTTACCAGTATATCTCCTTCTCTTTCTGTGGATTAAATACTATCATGGGATCATCTACTTTCTTATCCATTGCTCATATCTGTTTCCTTTTTATGTCACATATGTTCTAGTTCTCGTTTCACCACTTGTAACAACTACTACTCTGGGTTGATCGTTATGCTCCTCAGCTACTATCATCTAAAGGTTCTGGTTCTAATTCGGATCCCCTCTTTCCTGCCACTTCACCATTAGTTGAGGAAATTCTTCTTTCACATGGTCTAATGCTTTGCAATAGGTGCATGTCATGCAAGGATTTGGGTAGTCTCTCGCTAGATGTTCTGGTTGTTTGAAATTGTAACAAATGATTGGTCCTCTTCCTCCTTGACAAAATCCTCCATGTCCTTGACCTCTGCCAAATCTTCCTTGTCCACCTTTGTTAAATCCTCTTGGAATGTTGTACTTTGGAACTCCCCTGTCCGCTGCGTCATTTTCTTCTTGGATTATGTATGCATCTAAAGTGTGCTCTCTTACTAAGTCAAATGCACAACAATCTTTCTCATCATGTCCTACAAACTTACAAAAATTATAAAATAAATTCCTTGGTGTACTCTGGTACTTCTGTAGTATGGGACAAGCAATCAATTGATTTCCCCATGTCTTACATATTTCACAATATCCTACTCCTCCTCCTAATGGGTTTGGTGCTCATGTAGCCATATATTGCGCAAATGTTGGACATTCTTCCTTATGATGTCCTTCTCGCTTTTACATGTAATACACCAAACATGTTCATGCTTTTCCTTTTCCATCGTTATCTATGAAAATTGAATTCTTAGTGCAGCCAACTGTGACTGTACCTGTGACATTCCTACGCCATATCCTATGGAAGATACTTCTAATTGCATCATGATTTCTAATGATTTAGGTTGTGATGAGACCTTCTTCTGTGTCAACGGACAACAAATGTGCAACAATAGACCTGTTATAAACGACTCTCGGTGTTGTTTGTCAGGAATTTGAAATGTTAATCTACCTATCATATCTTTATATCTCTGGTCATAATCTCGCACTATCTCATTCTGTACTTGTTTAATTTCCTTCAGTTATGTGATATATTGTGACTCGTATTTTAGCTTCTGGAATTCCCTTAACAATGCTTGTCCAATATCTACTAAATTTCTTGACATTCCTACCAGTGTAGTCATCTGGTACTTCATATACCATAGCAATGTGTGACCTATGAACATTGTAACTAACTGCACAATCTTAGTTTCTTCATCTTGAACATTCTTAGTAGTCCATATCGTGTCACACACTAATAGATGTTCCTCTGGGTCCTCCAACCCTGCTCTTTGAAAATCAAGCATTCTCAATGTATGATCTATTCATTCCATTGTGTTATATGTATTACTTACTATTGGTGATGTTGATGGACTCTGGTTCACTGAACTACTTCCACTATTATGACTTCCTCCACTAACTACAATCACTCTCGACACAGTTTCAATTTTTGCTTCAGACATAGGTGACGCACATGAGGTTGTGAGTTCAACACAGATTATGATCTGAGATGGACTTACTTATTTTGTTGGACTATACTGAGGATCCTTTTCTTTCTCTTTCCTTTCACCGTACGGTGTGATCTGAAGTACTACGCAGGGGTCTCTTTTCTTAAATTCTTTGTGTTTCTCTTCTCTCTCAGCCACAATCTCCTTCATACTATGCCTAAACCTTTACCCACAACACAATAATCCAATCTCTCTGTCTAAGTCAGTGTCTTCCTCTCTCGTCATCCTTAATCCATCACATTATCATTCATCCTTTCCACTCTTAGACCATCCTCTGGTCATCCCCTAGTCCCCCTATGTGCACAAAGGTGCCTAGCTATCAAATTCCATCTTCATGACATTCTTGTCGCACAACAACATCTTTATCCATGTAGATGGTGTGCTCAGATACCTCTCACATGGACCCTTGAAAAAATCCCTCTCTGTGACACTATAAGAATGGGTACAATCTATTGCAAACTCTGTAATGTAACTTCTCAGTACATTATTCATCCAGAAATAAACTGTGTGAGAAAATATATTTCTTACTGTATTCAACTGTCTGATCACTTCAGGGGTCTAGATTCTCAAATCTTCATCCTAATATCTCCCAATGTTCTCAACTAACCTTTCTAACCATTGAGTCAAAATTATCAGGAATTCACCAAAGAAAATCTCATGAAGATTTGTAAAGGCATAACTTTGTAGCCATTGTTCACTGTTGAGTCGTGGGTTTCTATTATGTTCTCTGGAAAAGTATTGTTTCTTCCTCTCTATTCATTCTTCGATTTCTTCTTTATTCAGCCTCCAAAGAAATCCCCTCAATTACAGTTCTCAGTCTCGACAACGAAACCATTTGTTGGTGCATGGTGGAAAAACCCATGGTTAATCATCAAAATACCAACAAAGCCTTTAGACACTGGCCCTTTCGGCATCACTTGCAAGAAAGTGAAGTCTCACTCAAGGCATATAGAGGGGCTATAGGAACCAAGTTTCTACAATGATGAGGGGAAGCAAGACATTCAACATATCTTTACTAACCTTCTACTGATGTGCACAATTTCCATCACTTAACAATTACTTTTTATGCGAGATACCCTGTGTGCAACATTCCTTTACTTTGTATTCATTCATTTACCAGTTAATTCATTGCACGACATTACAACAACATATGTGAATATCGCATACAACAAAATTAATCATTTATCATCATTGCAACATAATAGTAAACATCATAACATTCAAAGACAACACATCACGACACATAGGTTTAACATGGTTCACCCAACTTGTGCTACGTCCACAACGACTGGATTCTTCTATTATTCATTGATAATCCTCTTACAACTATGCATTGTGCTACAAAATATGCAATAGTAACATTACCCAAACCTTCCTACCTGTTCTACTGCAGTGCGAGCCTCACTCCTCAGTCATACCTCAAAACTTCTTCCAATGCTCGACTCAACTTAATGTCATAGAGCAGTACTAGATATCATGTCTAGAATTTCTTGTGCTTGATGTGTTTGTTACGCCATGCCTTTTCTCGTGCCTTTGTACTTGCTGATAGAACCCTGCAACAAATCGGTCTTCCTCTAATATCAATAACTGTGATAGTATTTCTTCTATTGTGTCGGAATCCATAAGTTCTTCCATCGCAACAATGCACAGACTTGGTACATGAAACTCCATGGGAATTATTGCTTCCTATCCATATGTTAATATAAAAGGTTTATGACCTCTCAACTCCTTGTATGTAGTTTTGTAAGCCCATAGCACTGCAAGAATCCTTAAGTCCCAATAATCACATCCTACATTACAAATCTGTGTCAATGCATTCTCCAGTATCTTATTGAATGCCTCAACAGTTCCATTAACTTGTGGGTAATATGGAGTGCTCTTTCGATGTTGTATCTAGAACTCTTCTTTCAATGTTGTAATCGTCTTTCTCAAAAATTGAGCCCCATGATCGCTCATAAGAACTTTAGGACACCCAAACCTTGTAGCCATGTTCTCAAATAAGAACTGTGTAGTTGTCTCTGCACTGCAATCTCTAATTGGTTCTGCCTCTACCCATCTTGTCAAGTAGTTTGTCGCATTAATTGTATACTTGTCTCTTGTTCTCCTTGCTAGAGGATTAATTGGTCAGACAAAATCCACTACTCATTTTTCAAATGCCTATAACATGACTTGTGGATTCAAAGGCATCTCATCCCTTCACGACTGTCTTCCTACTCTCCAACAAACTTCATAGCTTTGGAATACTCCTTAGCATCCTTGTAGAGGGTAGGCCACCATAGCCCTATGCAAAAGATCTTTTGTGTTGGTGCCTTTCATGCATAATGACCTCCTGCAATTCCATTGTGTGCCTTTACTAGGATCATTGGTATTTCATGTTCTAGAAGACATTTTCACAGTATCCCATCTACACCTATCTTATATAGATTTCTTGCGATCAACTATTAATCCACTACTTTCACCACTAGCTACTTCTGTTGTGCAGATGTCATGTCGGATGGAGCCACTCCTGTACTAAAAAATTGGACAATTTATGCAAAGTGGTCGTCTACCATTTGAACTGGAAATAATTGCACATTTGGTAAACTATCATCTAGGTTCCTTACATCTTCTCCTATCAGTATTCGTGAAAAATGGTATGGTCCTGCATTTATTTTACCTGGCTTGACAATAACTTCGAAGTCATGCTCCTGGAACAATAATAACCATCTATAAATTCCCCCCCCAACACTAGTTTGTTTACTAGATATCTGAGTGCATAGTGGTCTGTATACATCTTAAAATGGGACCCCAAAAAGTAGTATATGAACTTCTACAAGGCATAAACCATTTCCAAGCCTTCCCTTTCTTTCATTGTGTAATACTTCTGAGTCGTCGACAACTTCCTTCTTGCAAATACAATTGGATGGTCTATCTCTCCCTCTCTCGGTTTTGCTAATACTGCATCGAGTGCTATTGACGATGCATCCACATGAACGTAAGACTCTTTCTTCCAATTTGGGAACAACAAAATGGGCACAGTTACTAACTTATGATTCAATACATCCAGACCCTGTTGAAGGTATTCATTCCAATGAAACTTAGCTTCTTTCTTCATTAACTTCTCCATCAGAACTATAATCTGCACATAGCCTTTAATAAATTTCATGTAGTAGCATATATGCCCCAAAATAGTCCTAAATTGTCTTGCTGATTATGGTGGTGGAAAATTAACAATTATTGTGATCTTGGTAGGACCAACCAATAAACCTTGCTTACATATCGCATGACCTAGCAATATCCTGAACGGTGCACAAAAAATACTTTTATTCAAATTTAACGAAATCTAATATTGTCTACATCTCTCAAGCATCAACGTTATAGTTTCTATGTGATCTTTCATTAAACTAAACATAATTGAATCGTCTAAGTATACTTCAAGAAACTTATGGATAAACTCCTTAAAGGTTGTGACAACTACTCTAGAAAACACAACAGGTGCATTCTTTAACCCAAACGACGTCAATGTGTATTGGAAGCTTCCCCATTATGTCGCAAAGGTCATCTTATGTCTATTTTGGTGCAATCTTGATCTGATGGTATCCTAGAAATCCATATGTGAACGAATAGGTCTCCTGCCCTCCCACATTTTATAACACTTTGTCTGTAAAGGTGATCAGAAAAGGGTCATGTAAACAAGCATCGTTCAACTTCTTTAGGTTGACACAAATTTTATTTCCCCTTGTTTTCTTATCTTGCCCTATCATTGGTATTATCCATTCGGACTCTACGAAGGGCTCATTTATACCATCTTTTATCATTCTTTCAAGCTCTGCTTTCACTTTTTCCTTGTACTTAGGATTCAATCTATAAGGTATATGTCTTACTGGCTTAGCATATGGTTTTAATGGGATATTAATCTATCCCAATTCTCCAATTATCCCTTTTATCTTTGAAAAGGTTGTCAGAAAGAGATCTTAATACTCACGCAAGAAGTATGCAATCTTTTTCGCAGTCTCATCATTCCAGTAGTCACCAATATTTGTGTACTTAGGTTTTACTTTTGTGCCAATATTCACTTTGTGCACTCTTAATGGATTTGCATATGCATCGGATTCAAGTTATGGACCTACTACAACACACTCCCCTTCAGCCTCTGGTACCTACACATTTCTTGGGTCTTCTTCCTCTTGATCTTCTTAAGTAACATTGTAACATTTGAGTAGTTCACGGACTGTCACCGATTCTCTATGTAAACTACACGTAGGTACTATTTCTATATGTCCTTCTTCCATACAAATATTACTTCTAATGACTTGCAGAGTTGCGTCTACTAAAGGTGTCTCAGCTTCAAAATTAAATGTAACCTTAAAATTATGGATGAGCTCTTCCCAGTCTATTGTCCCTCTGCACACTTCTAGCTCTAGATACCAGTTCTTGGGAACTGTATCAAGTGTATGTATGAATCTGTGCATCCATTCCCACTTTGGAAATCGTCTCCAAGTTGTCATACACTGCGTAACATGATCTGTCGGACTGCTCATCCTTGTGTACTTGTGCATAACTTCTTATGTTCCAAATCTAATATGCATCATCCTTTTACAGTGTTTTCAATATCTTATGCCTTCCTTGTGTGTTTCCCACCATCTCGTTGGAGTTTCTCTCATTGAAACATCTAATGTTAACAATATTTTTTGTTTGGGTATCTGCAACTCAAAGTCGTTTATAAAGCAAATTACCTCAGTTAATCCATCAAATATTGGTGTATCACATACCCCTGTTCCGATCCAGCACAAAGAGAAAGTAATGTGAGAACATATTTTGGTTGATACTTCATGCAATCTGTGCTACCAATGTTGTCGTCGATGCTTCTCCAACTAAGTGAACCATCTGCAGTAGGATTGACATTGTCATCCATGCATGTGATCATATTATAGAGGTTATCAATCTCTTTTCTCACGGGTTCCACTTACCTTCTTGCCTCTGTAGGGTCTAATGGTGCAGTGACCTTTAAGCCTCCTCCTTCAAAAATCATTTTTCTCTTCTTCAAGTTAATAATTGTTTAATTGTCAAATGCCCAATCCAATTCGAGAAATTTTGGATATGCCTGACTGTTGTCCACAGTCTCAATTACCTCAAAGTCAACCATGTTGAGAACTCCATCTATGTTAATAGGTACTCCTACTAGTCTTTCAATTGGTATTATCTTGTGTTGGTTTTCCAATATCAGTTGAACAATCGACCAAACTAGCTTTGGTTTCCCCATCATCTCTGATGTGTGTCTTGGAAGAACATTGACATCTGATTCATAGTCCAAGATGGCATTATCCATGTCATATTATCCTACCTATGCATTCAATCTATTCTTTGTTTGTCCTCTTCTTGCGCAATACTTGATTCACTGCTCTTTGTGTCATAGGTACTTCTCTCTCTTTAGTGTACTGATCGATCATCCTACATAGTGCATTCAATGCTCCTTCATCCTTCATCAAGTCTAAACAACTTCTTAGAAAATCTTTCAAAGTGTTTACCTTTTCGACTGACCGTTATGGAATGGTGCGATCATATACTGATGGCATATCATATACTGGTGGTGCTTTTTATGTTGATGCTATCTAGTATGGTCCTAATATATCTTTCATGGCTTGCTGATATATCTTCTTCTCTTTCTGCAAATTAAATGATGGCATAGGCTCAACTGTTTTCCTTATCCATTGCTTGACTCCCTTTCCTTTTTATGTCGCATCTGGTCAAGTTCTCGTTCCGTTGCATGTAAAATCTTCTACTTTGGTTTGTGATCGTCACGCTCCTCAGCTGCTATCATCTGCAGGTTCTAGTTCTGATTTGGATTCCCTCTTGCATGCCACTTCACTATTAGTTGAGGAAATTCTTCTATCGAATGGTCCAGTGCTCTACAATAGGTGCATGTCATGCAAGGATTTGGGAAATATCTCGCTAGATGTCTCGGTTGATTGCAATTATAACAAATTATCAATCCTCCCCCTCCTCAACCAAATCCTCCTCGTCCACCTTGGTTAAAGCCTCTTGGAATGTTGTAGTGTGGAACTCCCCCTTCTGCTGCAACATTTCTTCTTGGATTCTGTATGCATTTGAAGTGTGCTCTCTCATTAAGTTGAATGCATGACAATATTTCTCATCATGTCCTACAGACCTACAAAAATTACAAAATAAATTACTTTGTGTACTCTGGTACTTCTACAGTAAGGGACAAGCAGTCGGATGATGTCCCCATGTCTTAAATATTTCACAATAACCTACTCCTTCTATTGGGTTTGGTGCTCTTGTAGCCATATATTTTGCAAATGTTGGTAATTCTTCCTTATGATGGCCTTATGTCTTACGTGTAATACACCAAACATGTTTACACTTTTCCTTTTCCTTCATTATCTCTGACAATTGAATTCTGTGCGCAACCAACTGTGACTATAAGTATGCCATTCATGTGCCATCTCCTATGGGAGATGCTTCTAACTTCATCGTGATTTCTAATGCTTTGGGATGTGATGTGACCTTTTGTTGTGTCAAGGAACAACGAATGTGCGGCAATATACCTTCTATAAACCATTTTCGATGTTGTTCGTCATGAATCTGAAACATTAATCTACCCACCATATCTTTAAATTTCTAGTCATAATCCCACACTATCTCATTCTTTACTTGTTTGATTTCCTTCAGTTTTGTGATATACTACGACTCGGATTTTAGCTTTCGGAATTCCTTTAACAAAGCTTGTCCAATCTCTGCTAAATTTCTTGACTGTCCTACTGATGTAGTCATCTGGTACTTCATATACCATAACAGTGTGTGACCTCTGAACGTCGTAGCTAACTACACAATCTTAGTTGCTTCATCTTGAACATTCTTAGCAGTCCATATCATGTCGCACACAAATAGATGTTGCCCTGGGTCTTCTGACCCTGCTCCTTGAAACTCAAGCATTCTCAACGTATGATCTATTACTGCAATTGTGTTCTTTGTATTACTTACTCTTGGTGATGTTGACAGACTCTGGTTCGTTGAACTACTTCCACTATTCAGACTTCCTCCACTAACTACAATTGCTCTAGACATAGTTCCAGTTTCTACTTTAGATCTAGGTGATGCACATAGAGTCATGAGTTCGATGCATATTATGATCTGAGATGGACTTCCTTCTTCTTTTGGACTGTACTGAGGATCCTTTTCTTTCTCTTTCCTTTCTTCGTAAGGTGTGACTTGAAGTATTGTGTAGGGGTCTATTTTCTCAAATTCTCTATGTTGTTATTATCTCTCAGCTACAATCTCCTTCATACTATACCAAAACCTTTTCCCACAACATTACACTCCAATCTCTCTGTCTGAGTCAGTGTCTTCCTCTCTAATCATCATCAGTCCATCAGGTTCTCATTCGTCCTTTCCACTCCCATACCATCCTCCAGTCATCCCCCAATCCCCCTACCTGCACAAAGGTGCCTAGTTGTTGGATTCCATCTTCATGACATTCTTGTCACACAATAACATATTTATCTACGTAGATAGTGTGTTCATATGCCTCCCACACGGACCCTTGAAAAATTCCCTCTCTGTGACACTATAAGACTTGGTACAATCTATTGCAAACTCTGTAATGTAACCTCCCAGTAAACTATTCATCTAGAAATCAATTGCACGAGAAATTGTATTTCTTATTGTATTCAACTATCTGATCACTTCAGGGGTCCAGTTTCTCGGAGCTTCAGCCTGATATCTCCCAACGTTCTCAACTAACCTTTCTAACCATTCAATCAAAATTATCGAGAATTCATCAAAGAAAATATCATGGAGATCTCTGAAAACATACCTTTGTAGCCATTGTTCATTGTTGAGCCGTGGGTTTCTATTATGTTATTTGGAAAAGTCACGTTGCTTACTCTCTAGCCATTCTTCGATTTCTTCCTTATTCGTCCTCCAAAACATTCCCCTCGATTACATTTCTTGGTCCCAACAACGGAACCATTTGTTGGTGTGCGGTGGTCAGACCCATTGTTAATCATCAAAATGCCAACAAAGCCTTTAGACACTGGCCCTTTCAGCATCACCTGCAAACAAGTGAAGCCTCACCCAAGGCATCTAGAGGGGCTATAGGAACCAAGGTTCTTTAATGATGAGGGGAAGCGAGGAATTCAACATATCTTTACTAACCTTCTACTCATGTGCGCAGTTTCCATCACTTAACAATTACTTTTTATGTGAAATACCATGTGTGCAACATTCCTTTACTTTGTATTCATTCATTTACCAGTTAATTCATTGTGCAACATTATAATAGCATGTGTGAATAACACATCCAACAGAATTAAGCATTTATCATCATTGCAACATAACATTAAACATCATAACATGCAAAGACAACATATCACAAAACACAGGTTTAACGTGGTTCACCCAACTTGGGCTATGTCCACAATGGCTATTTTATTCTATTATTCATTGATAATCCTCTTACAGCTACACATTGCGCTACAAAATATGCAACAGTCACATTACCAAAACCTGCCTAGTCGTTCTGCTACAGTGCGAGCCTCACTCCTCGGTCATACCTCAAAACTTCTTCTAATGCTCGACTCAACTTACCCCAAAAGCACTAATAACTTCTCATATCTACAACATTTGGAACCCCTCTACCTAAAAATCTTTTACATATTTATACATCAAAAATAGGGCTAAGCCCGTTACAAAGTGGACAAAATGTCCTAAAAACCCAACGGTCTATAACCATTTTTTGCCTTTTGTGTGTTTCTCTGTTGCGCTTCCTTCTGTCACATGCTTTGACTCCTTAAAGTCTGCTTTATGTCATGCGCTATGCTCCATCTTCTAACTGCCTTAGGTTCTTTGACTTATTCTGGCATAGATCCCAAAACTTATCCAAAATGCCTATCCAACAGTGAGATCTCTTTGTGGACTCATAGCATCAAGTCAGGGATGGCCTGCTACTGAGATATGGAGTAGTAGTGCCTATGGATGGGAGGTTCATCCTTTGCATGCAGTGAGTTGGATTACATTTATAAACAAATAAGTGTTCGTGTTGTGTTATTTATGATTTTTTCGTTGCGTAAATGATATCTCAATGTTGTTTCGTTGGGTTTGCATGCATTCCTGAATTTGTAAATGTTGTAGATGCATGGTTAAATCATCATATTGTTTTGTTGCAATTTCTATGAGCTTATTGCCCTTTTAATTTGTACTTAGCAGGTCAAGTCATTTGTGTAGTGATGGGACTCACTGTGGGTGTTGGGTATGGTACAAATTAAATTTTCATTATAATTATTATATAAACTTGTATTTATAAAAATGAATTTTTTTTTCTGTCTCACTCATTTTTATTTTTGCAAATTGCGAGCATTTTAATTACTCAAAATTCACTAAATTTTCAACATAATTATAATATAAACTGATATTTTCAAAAAAAGAAAACCCTCATATATATATTTATATATAACCTCATGTTTAAATTTGTTTTTAAGTTCGAAATATTTTTTTTTTATCTTTTATGTAACTAACAATGAAAATGAATAAACAATTGTGAACTATAAAAATATATTTAAGACTTTCCCAAAAAAATGAAAAAAATACAGTTAAGAAACAAAAATATAGTAGGACTGGATTAATGTATACACACGATTATTTTTACAAGCTACATGCATTTTAATCACTTATCATTTACAAAATTATCATCAGAATTTTAATATAAACATATATTTAAATTTTTAAAAGTTGTTATTTTTTTTTTGAAGTTGTATGTATTTTAATCACTTACCATCCATTAAATTTTCATCATAATTATAATACAAATTTGTATTTAAAAAAAAACAACTTATCATACATAATGTAACTAACAATCAAAATGACTAAGCAATTGTGAATTATAACAATATAGTGAAGGAGTTTACAAAACTGATGAAAAACATTTTTCAGAATTGAAAAACAAAAATACAGTAGACAGGCCTGATTACTGTCATAGCATTAGTTCGATGAGAATTTACCAATTTGATGTGCAAAGACTCCCCTCAACCAAACTTGCTAGGTAGCTTTCAATCACTGTGATGAAAACATAACCAGTTGTTGACCTGCTATGTACCCTTCAACCACTATGACGAAAATATAACTAGTTGTTAACCTGAAAGTTGAACATAATTGACGAAAATATAACTAGGTGTTAACCTGAAAGTTGAACAGAATTGATAAAAATATTAGTTGTTAACCTGAAAGTCGAAAATAATTGACAAAAATATAACTAGTTGTTAACCTGAAAGTTGAACATACACTATCCTTTTGCTGCTGATAAGGATGAAACCTCTAAAAATTGTCAGTCAAAGCTCTAATGGTTCTCTGACTCCATGTTGCGGTGTTTGGGTCGAATTTCAATTCCCATGTCGGCCAATAGTGCAAATCTTGCTTCAAAGTAAGCACTGAGGGTTTCCCATTCAACTTCACTGTCTTCACACGAACAAACACTCCATTCTCCAATTCTTTTATAACATTTACAAATGTCTGCAGATCAGGGGTTGCTTTTCCATTAACTTCCACAATCCACTGTCTAGAAGAACCTCTATATCGGTGGAGAGGGCTGCCAAACATCAATCTTGCCACATATACCCCATGCCCTTCTTTCGGTAAAAATCCCAACGAGCGGACGGCTGAGTGTGGCTCTTGAAGAAGAGATCCACACCAATTTACCATGTGTGTGGTTCCAAAGCCGTTTCTTACATCCGTGCCCACAAGAAGATCCAACTCCAAACCTTCGCGAAAAATCTTCACCTTTAGATTCCCTTCTTCTTCTTTGCTCTCATCAAGAACTTGGCAAGCGTTCTCAATATCGCGAAAAGTTGTGATTGGCTTCTCATCTATAGCCAACAGCATGTCTCCTTGCTTCAAAATGCATTCTGCTCGCGATCCAGCGAAACAACGCTTTACTTGTAAAACCTGTCGTCTCACAGGATCCTTCTTTATTAACTCTGTAATCCACTTTTCACTTGACCCAAAGCTACGGGCCTTTGAAAGTGTAGTTGAACAAAGTTCGATCTCTAATATGCGAACAAGTGGCATATACATTTTGATTCCATTTATGAGAAACGGTGGACCTTCAGTTCCATTTATAATCTTATGTAACACTTCATTTACTGCATAAATCGGAATTCCTTGCACAACTTCGTAGTCAAAACCATTGCTAGCCTTCCACTGCATAGAGAACCTTCCCCATAATGCTTGAACCCTTCCCAGATTATCTGCGAGCACACCAGAAAATGTACTGCCAAAATCCGTATCCAATTCGATGACCTCCATGTTCATAGCTCTATACCGGGGATGAGTAAATTGATCAATACTCAAGACAGCTACTGGGTCTGTGACAAAGGACTTGCGTGATGTAGCTTGTAATCTGTGATTCAACCCAACAAGATATACAGCATCACCCCTATGCAGAGTAGGTTCAGGAAGAAGAACAGCTGCTTGTACCGCTGCAGCCCCTGCTGGACCTAGTGCCGCAGGATCATATGCTACTAATGCAAAATTGTGTACAGGGTGCAGAAAAACAACCTCTCCTGGTATCTCCATTGGGTACGCAGCAAATTCTAACATGACATCTGATATAGAAATGGGCACTGTGTTCCTGTCCACCGCAACTATTCCCATGGTTTTCGAATGATAAACCACCACCCCCGTTCCCGAAAAATGCTGAGCTTGCACACCATCAATCATGCAAATTAAGGGTATATCGACCTCAACCGTCACAAGGGTCGGCTCAATAATTCGTTCTGCAATTGAAGCATTCGTCAGCTTATCTAAGGCATTGTCAACTAAGGGTGGGATATTTTCCAAGACGTTTGATGAATCACCCCCCACACTAATTAATTGTCCACCTGATAATACCTGTGGTTGGACCATTGTATCTTTCTCGTCATGAAAAACGGAAAGAGATGAAAGCAAAGATGTAATTGACAACGCAGGTCTTTTTTTCCAGAATCCACTGACATCGTCTCGAGTGTAGAGTTGAGGCTCTGCATACCATTTATGCCTGTCAACAGTGACAAGAACAGACGTACTTGGATGACCATCTTCATGTGTCACAAACTCCAGCGGAACACGTGATCCCCTAGGTAACTTGGAGAGAACAGATATAAAATCTTCAACTCCTGTGATTTCTTTCCTTGCTAATTTTTTAATGATGGCATGAGAAGGAACACCTGCCCTTGACAACATATACCCTGGTTCCGCAACATATACTAGACCACAATTAAAGAAGAAATTCCTAGCTTGTTGGTACGATAGAGGATGAATCACGCCACCACTTACTTCCAAGAAATAATCTGGAGTTATAGATTCCAGGTCCTGGACCTCCAAAATAACTTTTACAGTATCACCGCACCTTTCAACCTCTAAATCGATAGTCTTTCCAACAGAATCATCCAGCACTGTCTCCAACTTCAAGAATTGTGTTACAAGCTCACCATTCACACGAACAAGTAGATCCCCGGGCTCTAAATGCATATTGTCAGCAGGTCCTTCAGGCACCACGGATTTTATGACAAGAATTCCCGTCTCGGCAGGAAAAGCCTGTCTCAGAAATTGTTCAGTCTTGCCTTGAAGCCCTAACCGACGTGCCTTATCGAATCCCTTGTGGACAAGGGTCATCTGGAGTGTTCCTCGAGGAATATGGACAGCAGTACTGTTGCACTTCTGTAAAATTTTCAATGCTCTTACCACTCGATCCAGCGGAAGATAAAAGGCAGAAGAAGTGTTAGTGTTGCTTCCAGCATTTAGCCCAACTGCTTGTCCATGACAATTAATTACTGGTGAGCCACTTGAGCCTCCTTTTGTTCCTGAAGCTGCCTGCATATAAAAGGTATTGAAGTCATTGTATCCATCCTCCTTATAGTGAGGAGCGTTTCGATCCAATCGGGCCAAGGTCCCCCCCAATATGGAAAGCTTTTCACCGCTGTCATTGCCCACAACCCGGATCTCCAAACCAACAGCTGCAGCTTCTGGTGCAAGAGGGATTTCCTCACATTTCATGAACTTCAGGGCTGCTGGATCAAAACGGAAAAATCCGAAATCATGAACAGGGTCACGGTAAAGAGGATAAACCGGAATCTCCTCGCGATTAAGGAACGTAGCCTCGGCAACAACAGGCCCGGTCTGAACAACATGTCGATTGGTAAGAATGATGCCGCGTTGTTTATCGACGATGAAACCGGTAGCACTATGAGCATTGGCTGTCTCTGTATCAAAATCCCGAGTGGCAGTAACTTGTAGCACCACCACGGCCTCAACAGCCCTGCTTAACGCCTTTCTCCACTTCTCTGCAGTTTCCCCAATCTCTGTGTTAGCCTCGTCAGTCTCCATGGTTTGTGTTCTTTTTTCTTCGGGACTCTGCCCGTTAAAGCTGTAAACTGATTATTCGATGAATACTAATAAGAACTGAAAGGATATTAATTCAAATAATCGTATTCCATAAGCATGTTTCACATGGTAAGCTGGAGTAGGCTAAACGTCCAGGACTCTATTTTCAGACATAACTTGGACTAATAGGATTTAAGGTTAAGGTTTAATTTGGTCAAATTTCTAATAATAGTTAGACTTTTATTTTTATTTTTTTAATCAATTTAATATTTAAATGAAATAAATTTCTCAAATCATCATAATTTATATTCTGTCTATTGTAAATTTATATAAAAAAATTTAACTCATTTTAAAAGTTATCCAAATACTGAAACAAAATATTTTTTTAGATACAATTTAAATTTATATAAAATATTGTAAATTTATATAAAAAAATTTAACTCATTTTAAAAGTTATCCAAATACTGAAACAAAATAATTTTTTTTAGATATAATTAAAATTCTACTATCATTCCATACATGTTAGAATTTTTTCTTTTAAATATTTTGCTATTTAAAATACAATTAAAATTCTACTATAAGTAGATACATCTTAGAATTTTTCTTTTAAATTTTTGTTCCATTTTAAATGGAATATGATATCATGAAGTTTCCTAATTTTTTAGATACAATTAAAATTCTACTATCATTCCATACATGTTAGAATTTTTTTTTAAAATATTTTTCTCTTTTAGATGCAATTAAAATTCTACTATCAGTCCATACATCTTAGAATTTTTCTTTTAAATATTTTGTTCCATTTTAAATGAACTAAGATATCATTAAGTTTTCACAATATTTATATCATTTTTTTTTGAAAATTTGGTAAGAATTATTTAGAAAGTTAAAATTGGAAAATTTCTTTCTAAAACTTTGCTTTAAAAAATTTAAAATCCCTGATTTTAAGAAAACTTAATTTATTAAATATTTTCATAAAACTTTGTTCTTAAGAATTTTGACTAATTTTAAAACAATTTATTTTTTTAAATGAAACTAAAAAAATGGAATTTTGATTAACTAAAAAATAAAAAAATATAACCATTTAAATACCCCATATTCAGCAATCTCATATTCCACATTAACACTACTTAACACTCTGAATTAGCAAAAAACTGCATGAACATTAATTCAATGATGGGCTTCACACTCTTCACATTAAAAAGAAAATGACTGTGTTTAAGGAGTGTATTAATTTCCTAAGTTGTTTAACTATTCTATGAAATGGTTTTTTTTGTTGAAATTGAGCAACATAAATTTTTAAGAAATCACT
Organism: Picea mariana; assembly: GCA_032191745.1. Classification (NCBI taxonomy): domain Eukaryota; kingdom Viridiplantae; phylum Streptophyta; class Pinopsida; order Pinales; family Pinaceae; genus Picea; species Picea mariana. The sequence continues at coordinate 104,698 of JASDQU010011624.1, read as the reverse complement.
ACTTTTTGTTGTTTAAAATCCAGTTTTTTGTTGTTTAAAATTCAGTTTTAACTGCAAAAATGATTCAGCACTCCGAAAACTATTAAAATTATACAGAAATAATCACTCAAATGTATTCATCTAACAATTTCCTACTAAATTTTGGACAAATATTTTAAAAAAAATTTACCGAAAAACATTCATTTACAGAATGTTTAAAACCCTAATTATGGAAAAGGAATGTACTTAAAGGCTAGGACATTCCTCAATCCCTGATAGTCTTCAATACCGCTTCTTCTCCGCCCACCGTTTTAAGCGACAAATGGTTTTTTAAAGTCTAAGGTAAAGGAATTATGAATAACGAGTGGTATTCTTTCTAAAGTCATGGTAAAGAATTTATGGAATACATGGGTTATGTGTGGAATGTAGGAAAAAATGTCAGGCCAAAAGAAGTGGAGTGGCCCACAGTACACATTTTTCACCGCCATCGTTTAAGTACTTGTCAACCATCCTTGATTGGTTGTTGTTGTTTTTTCAAATTTTGATGGGTCGTTGTGGTTTTTTTAAATTTAATTCATAAAATAATTATGAAATATATTTGTCATAGTTGTTTTATGTTTTTTTGGTTTGGAATTGGATAAAATAAATTTTGAGGAAATCAAAATTTTCTGTTATTTAAATTGTATTTATAAATGTATAAATAGATTTAGGGTGTTGAAAAATTGCTGTTTTACTTGGATTATATAGATTTAGTTACTCAAATCTGCAGATCTAATAACTTAAACAGAAAAAAATAACTAGAAAAAAAGTTAAAACTTAGAAAGTTTAGACTATCGAGATAGGGGTAATTTTAATTTTTTTAGTATTTTTTTTTACCAGTTTTGTCTAAATCCAATAAAAAATTCAAAGGAATAGATGCAATTACAAATTTTAGTGATTGAAATTACATGTTAAAGTATCATGTAAATTTTTGAAAATACTAAATAAATTTATGCATTTAAAAACATAACTTAAACAATATAAAATTGAAATTTCACTGTGAAATTCCAATGATAGTAACCAACAAAATACTTAGATTATGATTTGGAATTATTTTTTTTATATTTTAAAAAAAAATATAAATTTGATTAAAATTTAAAAGAATTTAAATGATAAATATCAATTATAAATTATTGAGGTTGTACAATCTAAATCCAATTCCAAATGTAAGCGTTTTTTCTAATAGACGTTGACTGTATTTTTACATTTAAAAATAGAATTTAAAACATTCAATTTTACCAAAAATTATGTAACCTGATTCCCAACGTGAAAAACTCCAAATCTCTCTACACATTGCTCGTCGTGTACTGGTTGATTTTTGTGAAGCTCGTCTTCCCTAATATGACGAATGTTGTTGGAACAGTGTGTACTGCTGGGAGCACCTGGACGTCAAGGGATCAAATCCCCTGCAAATCCCACGCTCAAGAAATGAAGACAGGGACGGACTCAGGGTCACGGGAAGCTTCATCAAGGCTAAGTAGAGCTAACCGGAAAATCTCAGTCAGCTTGTCACTCATGGTTGCAAAGATCAAAGGGTTCAAATCTTCACTGCACAACCAAACAAACACATGTGGTGAACCCTAAATTCAGAGAAGCCGTGGAGAAACCCTAAACCCAAGCAAACTTTCCATAAACCCTAAACCCTGAATTCAAGTAAATCATCGATAAACACAATTCACATTTCTTCTTACAGTGTCTGGTCGGCGGCGACGGCTCAAAAAAAACTACCATGTCTGGTCGGTGGCGATCCAAGAAATATTCCCTAAGAATATATACATTGATCGGTCTCCGTTCAGTGAATATATACATGGATCGGTTTCCGTTCAGTGAATATATACATGGATCGTTGTTGGATGGTACTTCATCCAACAATGTGCATTCAAAACAATTCAAATTTTGATAGCGATATATTTCTACGGATAATTATTGACGGAAAAAACCTGCTACAGAAATAAATTTGCCATTTGACGGAGCACGGTAAATTTCATCAGCAATGAAATCTAAATTACTATCCCGTCTCGAAATTCATTGTTTGAAATTGATGCGAAACTTCGTTTGGGGTTGATCGTAGTTTAGAGAACTGTAGTTTGGAGTTGTCGGTAGTGTATGGAGTTGTTACAGTTGCGGACATTTTATTTGGTGGGGATTCCGAGACTAAATCCACCA